>JAVTVY010036065.1:0-174419 GCA_036873755.1 Hanleya hanleyi | reverse complement strand
GTCCGTAATCCGTACCCGATATGGCCATTGGAATCTGCATTTTTGTATAGCCCCAAACCGTCCTGGTGATGGATGTTCTGCTTGTGGACGTTCTACTGGTGGATGGGGAGCTGTTGAACCCCACTCAGTGGCTCAAGCGAGGATAAGAGTTATCTCCTCATTCATTGCAACTTGCCACCAAGCATGGGTGATTTTCCTTCGATCAACCACCGTTCTTGGCAAACTGTATAGTGGAGTTTGGAAATGGGAAACAAAATAATTTCCCCACCCATATCACTTGAATTACTGAAATGAATAAATGTTGATGCAAGATTAAAAGCATTGAATCTGTTAAGTTTAGTATCAAGATGCAACTGATGAATATTGTATGATTATGTTCAGGGATTTGTCTTTTTCAGGTGGAGAAAACTTCTGATTATTGTCGCAGATGGATTCCTGCAGTTTAATGGGCAGGTACATGTATGTGGGGATCAGACTTGTGTATCCTTAAGATGGGTTTAGGCAAGTTATCCTGTGTTTTTCCAAGGGAGCTTGCAAATTGGGCATCAAGGGAAGCATCTTGGGACTGGTCTGAAGGGAGTCACCTCACAGTGTGTAAGCCTGTCCGGCTGGGATATATTTATGACGATGGAACTGTACGTATTCCTGACGCAATCGCTGATGACACACAAAAACAATTGCCATCTTGGCAACATTTCAAGGCGATAGAAAGACAAGCAGAAGAGACCATCATGTGTTCGCGACAATTCTAGACCATAACTGAATAATCAAGGTAATGGGAATAAATTCAGACAAAAACAGCCATTATAGTGTCGCATGCTTTCACTCTAGCGATAGTGAGGTAAGAAAATATAAGAAATTTTGTGAAAGGATGGAATATTTCTCCATATAATATCACTTTCATAAGTACATAAAAGACATATATTTATTCATGTATTAGTTCTCATTATTAATATGTAGAAATAAGCGTGTAATTTTCTTCCACGTTCTCAGCAGAGGTCGAAATGCAAAGCGCACTCATAACTGCTACTGTGCCCCTTTTCGATGTGACACTGTGCGCCTTTGTGAAGAGGTAGAAAATCGCGCTGTACGACTTTTCGACGTGCTACCCAATTTTCCATGCACAACATAGATGTTATTTGTGCACATATCACTCTCCTTCTGAAATATGAATCGTCCAACAAAGGAAAGACAGAAGTGTCAACATCGATGCCCCTTTCAGGGCAAAGATGACTGCCCAAAAATTGCATGTCACGATGCAAGACAATTTCTCTTGCATTTTACACTCATTATCCCTCTTTTTTCTGGCTAAAAGCAGGTATACACTATGGAGAAGATCACTAATTTGGATCTCCTCTACAGGTGCAATTATTGTGATTTCAGAACGAAACGAAACTTAACCATCTAATGCTTGGAACTGGCTACGACTCCCATGTATAACATGCAGATTTCATTGATTCAAACTTGGATTTTAGATGAAGTCAACGCATCCAGTCATTTAAAATACGAAAACGTGCATACAAATTGCCTGTATAACTTGAGCAAGTATACGTTGACACTGGATTGACAAGTACGGTACATTCAGAACTTGGAATTTAAGATAGAAGGCAATACAATTTATACCCGAAAATGTATGCTTTCACAATCCAAATTAAACATTTTACAAAGGTGAAAATTCAAGATCCACAATTGTGCCAATATGTCGAGATTGGCACGAGGTATGGTAATTTCCGAATTTGCTTCTGCAAGATATGAAAAAAATGTACCGGTAAATATAAATCACATGTAACTTATATTTTCATCCGACGACACCGAAATTGAGAGAACACATTCCGTTCTGAATTAAAATTACCTGTGGATGCAGTTTTTTTACATGCACGGAGAAATTACGATATATAACATTTTCGCCAATACCGGCATATAGAAATATTGAGATTGGCAAGAAATACGGTACATATCCTGAAACTGGTGTTGCGGGATATTAAACAATAATGTAAATTTATACATGTTTTAACAGGTAGAATTTGCGAGGACAGCCAAAATAAATATGCATTCATCAAAAGATGAAAATACATATACCGGTACCCGTAAATTTAAACCTTCGATATTACTATGGCGTACCACCCAAAGGATGTGATTGGAGCTAGGAACATATGAAAAATATGACCTATGGAAAAAAACAACAGATTTTGATACAAATGTATACTCCGAATAATTTCAAGCCAGCAAGTATCGTGATTTTCAGATAAGGTCGTGAATTGGTGTATACTTTCGTGCAATTCGAAGATGTTGAACCGAACAGAAAACATATTAAGAATGCATGGTCATACTCATGCCGGATTAGTTTTATGCCCAATAGATTGATCAAGAGATTGTTCAAGGTATGTAGCTGCGGACCAGGGCAAGTTCTGTTATGTTCGAATGTAACATGAATATATTTACAGAGAGAAATAGACGTCTTCACCTAAAATCAGCGATTTTGCAGTAATACTTCACGGCCCTGTCCTTCGAGAACTGTGATACTCAATGTCTTGGAATTATTCTGTGTATAACAAAATGTGGATCTTTATGCCAGTCAAAATGTTTCTTTAATAGGTGATATTTTATTTTTGGGAAGGATTAATTTTGGCACCTCAAACTCGGGACGATTCCTGGCTCGAATGTACTGCGTCCTTTACATCAATATTTCGTACATACTGAGACATTGGCAAGGAATACAATTTGTAAAAAAAAAAAAAAAAAAAAATACTATACCGGCCGGGTACTGTCTGCATGATAATTTTTGAAACACTTCTTTGTTCCTTTTGTAAGCATTGTAGTTTTGGTATATTCAGAATTTGCAATGATATAAAAAACAAAATCCAAATCTCAAAAGCAAAGCAACTTGTCAGCCTAGATGTTGTATTTTTCATTATTGCGGTGGTACGACATAGATGATCTCCACTTGAACATTTTGAGACACTTGGTGTACCTACACGCTTAAAACTAAAGTGTTGAAACTTACTCGTAAAGTGTTGAAATAACCCTTTAAGTGTGTCTGTATCTGCAGTGGGATTGCTCTTTAAGTGTTGTCCCTGTCGACACACTTAAAGTATGGCAAGCCAAAGTGCTTTTTATTCCGAATTTCCGATATCGGAAATTAAGTGACAATTTCCGATAGAATTCCCCATATCGGGAATTCAATTTCCGATATTGGAAATAGAATTTCCCATATCAGAAATTGTCACTGAATTTCCGATATCGGAAATGAAAGCTCTGGAAGCTTTACGAAAACTAGAATTGCAATTTCCGATACTTCCTATACGGCTGTCCAATTTGCAGTAAAGCAAAGTGCAATTACTGTGCACATATACTATAGCAATGTCTAATCGGCACTGATACTAGTGTTCATGTGTAGGGCCGAATGGTGACTTTATTATTCCAGTGGGTTTCACATCTCAGAACCCACACTACGGCGCCATGATCCGTTTTATTTTCATGTTGTCGTATAGTTTTTAAATTGTTTTAAGAATACCAGAGGAAGAATCATTCCAAGAAATATTTGTAGGCCCACAACCAGTCCGCGGAAGATCCACGAAGAAATCCGCAAAGCTCGCAAAGCCTAACATATTTCACTTCCATAAATGTAACTTTTTTACCAAATGGAGGTTCAACCTCCAGCGGCACAGGGACGTACATACTGAAGCATCGTACGGCTGTCCAATTTGCAGTAGACCATTCAAAGTTAAATGGTCCAGAGATACACACACCAAATATCGGAAATTCGGAGACAATTCCCGATATCGAAAATTCAATTTCCGATATCGGGAATTGCAATTTCCAATATCGGAAATTGAATTTCCGATATTTGGTGTGTGTATCTCTGGACCATTTAACTTTGAATGGTCTACTGCAAATTGGACAGCCGTACGATGCTTCAGTATGTACGTCCCTGTGCCGCTGAAGGTTGAACCTCCATTTGGTTAAAAAGTTACATTTATGGAAGTGAAATATGTTAGGCTTTGCGAGCTTTGCGGATTTCTTCGTGGATCTTCTGCGGACTGGTTGTGGGCCTACGAATATTACTTGGAATGATTCTTCCTCTGGTATTCTTAAAACAATTTAAAAACTATACGACAACATGAAAATAAAACGGATCATGGCGCCGTAGTGTGGGTTCTGAGATGTGAAACCCACTGGAATAATAAAGTCACCATTCGGCCCTACACATGAACACTAGTATCAGTGCCGATTAGACATTGCTATAGTATATGTGCACAGTAATTGCACTTTGCTTTTTACTATGCATGCCAAAAATGCGGACAGGAGCTCATCAAAAACTCGAACAGTCGAAGAAATCCCCTCGACAAAAATACGGACAGTCTCATTTCAGGACATGAACACTTGTTCCTAAATATTCGTCCCTTATACTTATATTTATCTCCTCTGTACCAATCATATTCGATTAACTACCATTCTAGTTTATTATAATATACAGACCAAAACGTGAAATCCTATACCACAAGACCAATCAACTTCATAACTGTAAAATTCGACAGAGTTTTGATAAATTTCTAACATGAACACGATTATGATGAAAACGAGATGATCTATTGAGTTGAATTTGACACAGGATCTGCCAAAATAAATCTAGATCATTATCTCATTCAGTTTCTTCCATAAAGTGATGTGTAACACGCAAAAAATTGTAAAATGCTCAACCTCCATCTCAGCACACGTGTCGACTTGGTGCGATCACGTCATAAATGGGCACAGATGGCTCGTCAAAAATAAATCCCAGCCGGACAGGGTTATACACTGTGCACCTGACCTACAGGGGTTTGCCACGAAAGAAGGGCCAGACCACTATGTTCAATGGGTGGAAGGTATGTACATGCATATAGACATTAGCAGTTGTGATTGTCGGATGCAGAAGTCTAAAATAAATATCTATCTTTGTTGTATTTGTGTAGTTAAATGAGGCAAATTAATGTAAACAATGTGGAAATCAATAAATTCTGACCTTGGAAAAATGGGTCAAGGTCAGTCATCTTCAACTTACTTCTTGATCATTGCCAGATGTATAATGGAATTAATTTGGAGCCTGGCTTCTAAAAGATATATAATAAACAGACAATGACCTTGTAAAAATAGGTCAAGGTCAGTGAATTTGGGTAGGCTTCAAGTTCATCTTCATGTGCAATATGAATTTGGATACCCTAACTTTAATCATCCAAAAAATATTGGAAAAAGAATTTGACCTTTTAATTGAGATCAAGGTTGGTCATTTTCCATAGGCTTTTGACCCATCACCAAGAATCTAGAAAGCCAACTATAGTCCTTCAAAAGGTATATTTGGAATTTAATCATAATCCACATCTCTGAACTGGAGTTCACAATTTCTTACTTGTTCCACTTTTTTTTGCCTGGGTGACCTTGGCCTTTGACCTTTTGACCTTCAAGTAAATAAGAGTTATTTTTGTCCCATATGCAAGGTAGGCATAAAGCTTTGAACCAATTCTGGACTTGAAACAGAAGATTTTCCATTTATTACAGGTTCTCTGGCTTTAGTGAACTTGATCTTTTGACCTAAACATGAAATAACTTTCTTCTTTGGCCTATCAGCACTATATACCCAATGTTTGGTACCAATTCATAAACTGGAACTGGAGATTTCCCTCTTTTTTCCAGCCCAACTGACCATGTCCTTTGACCTAATGGCCTCAAAATTAATACGCTGAATGGAATTCCCCAATTATAACTTCAGTTGGAGAGAATTGAATCAATAGTTTTCAAGTTATTATCATTAATGGGAAAACGTGACACACACACACACTCCCACGCACAAACAGCAATTCTATATCCCCCGACCGGGATCTAGCGGGGGATAATAATCAACACTGCTGACACTGAGGTCACAACAAAAGCTCTCCCTTTACTTTGTACACTAGAGCTTAAAAACTTGATGTAAATGAATAACAACAAATGATTCTAGAATATAATGAAAATGGAATTACTATACATGTGTATATTAATGGAATTGAATGTTTAGGTGCATGGATAACTGAATCATCAACATAGTTTCACAAACATTTTCAGAGTAACTCTTCTCCTCCATTGATTAAAGTTTAACACACATGAATTTGCACTAGAAACTGAAGAAGTAAAATTTGTCATAAACAATAACAATGAACAATTTTGTCATCTCTGCCAAAAGGCTTACTTTATTTGTCAAGAAGCTTGGTACATGTCTACTCATAATTCTTAGCCACAGATTCCACTTTGGTAACTTGTCCTTAAATTCTATGTAAGAATACAGGAATTTGGAATATATTTTTTCATGGCTTATTAGTCAAGTTGTGCTTTTGGAGAATAAAGAGTATGCACAAGTCTATTGTATTGAAGCCATCAAATACTGTTTGTATTGCCCAGGTATAATATGATTTGTCAATAATACAATGTCAACCATGTATAACAGAGATTGCATAAAATTCACAATTTTAAAAAATTTGAGATTTTGATCATATTCGACATCAAGCTCAATCATGTCAAGGTGACAACCACACAAAGTGAAAGATATCATACAAAGTGTATTGATATATAATAGAATGAGAATATATAGTGAACATGATATATTGCAGAAAATAATCCAGCAGGAATTTAACAATTTTCTACACTTACGGTAATTCCTCTAATAATTCCATCACCCTATTAGAGTTCAATCACACCCAATTTTGGGGACAAAATTCAATCAGTGGTTCTAATAAAACTGGCCATCCTAAAAACTAGTTGAATATTTGCATGATTTTGGATCATGTTGTCAACTTCCTGTTGTATTAAATTTGATCACCCACAACTTTTTGGTGGGAAATTTCATTTCCTGTGATTGCATCAATGGAGAAATTACCGTAATAAGTTTGATAAAGGATGTCATACATTTGAAGGAGGATTCGGCCACAAAAATGAATTTTTTTTTGATTGAATACAATGTAGTTGTATACTCACAATACTTACAGGTTAGTAAGGTAGTCTATTCGTCCAAACTGCTGGTTTGAGGTGAACAGAGCTTCTATATTACTCTCTCTAAACATATTTTGGGGACAAAATTCTAATAAATTTGATCACTTCTTCTATCTTGAAATGACAAAGAAATAATGATATTTGCATGGTTTTGACTCTTTTTGTCAACTTTCAATTCTGCAAAATTTAATCACCTCCAAACTTAATGGTAGGAAGTTCACTTCCTGTGATTGAATTATTAGAGGGTTTCACACATGTTTACAGAAAGAAATAGAAAGCGTTTTTAACCTCAAATTCAGTGATTTTGAATGATCTACATCACGATTCTGTTAAAGTGATCGTAAACCCTCAAGTAATGTTTCCATCAAATGAAAGACCACTGTGAACAGTGTTGAAAAATATTTATTGTCATTTTTTACGATTTTATTACACAGAGTAAACTGCAAATAAAGCATGGTATTCTATCTAGGTCCAGTGACGTCACACTGCCTTAAAACATATATTCCAAACTGTGTATGCACTTTCCAATGCTCGATTCAAGCTTAAGGTGTGTATACTTTGAGTTTCAACACCGACTCACTGTTCCAATGTGCATCTTTCACCAAAATCTTGGAAATTAAATGCAAGATTCAAATTGACTGGACACTTATGAGTTACTATCTCCCAAATTTTGGTGAAACATGCACATTGGAACAGTGAGTCTGTGTTGAAACTCAAAGTATACACACTTTAAGCTTGAATCAAGCATTGAAAAGTGCACACACAGTTTAAAATATATGTATTAAGACAGTGTGATGTCACTGGACCACCATAGAATACCATGCTTTATTTGCAGTTTACTCTGTGTAATAAAATCGTAAAAAATTACAATAAATATTTTTCGACACTGTTCGCAATGGTCTTTCATTTGATGGAAACTTTACTTGAGGGTTTACGATCACTTTAAACAAGAATCAGGATACATACTCTGGAGTATACAACCAAAATAATGGACCCGGCACCTCATGATGCTGGGGGCAAATCCTTGCTTAAATGTACCACATCCTTTGCACTCAATAAAACTCATACCGGTACCTTTTATTACGAAGTATTCCTAAATTCCGCATGTACATCACATACATAATCAGATCTTTGATGTTCTGACAAGACACTAACCTGGTTACAATGGAACATCTAAGTATCCAGAATTATCTAGCTGTGATATTTGAAACCACATTTTAGGACTAAATAAGGCAAATTCTGCTTTCAGCCTGCTGGCCTACCTTATTCACATATTGACCTATTTCCTAGCAAATTGACCACTTTCTGCTATACTGGACCTCTTTAGCTATAAGGATGAAAATATAATACAGGACAGAGAAAAAATCTGAAACTTGTATGAATAGATAGTACCTTCATATCACTGCCAAAAAAAGGCATATCTATATTCTGTACGATTTCAGGGGCAAGACCAGCAACCTATCATGCTTCAGTTGTTGTTACTTGTTTGACAGAAAAAGAACATTTCAAATAAAAAAATGAAACCTTCATATATAGTTCAGGATGCTCTGATGCAATGGTATGCAAAACTAATCAATATTTCAATAAAATTATATTGTGTGCCAAAATTGAAGTGAGAAATATTTTTAAACAATTGTTTTATTCTAATATTGACCATTTTTGCATAAAAATTATATATACATGATAAGTCTGATGTCTGAAGTTTCAGGTCTCTAAGATTTCTTACTTTTTCCAAGGGTGACAGCAAAAACTTTAAAACAACAACAACATATCAACATATAAGCTTGATATACAATAGCACAAGTTCTTTTTAAACATATTAATGAGTGATCAGAATCAACATAGAACAAACCTATGTAAGCACTATTAGTGGGTGATCAGAATCAACATAGAACAAACCTATGTAAGCACTATTAGTGGGTGATCAGAATCAACATAGAACAAACCTATGTAAGCACTATTAGTGGGTGATCAGAATCAACATAGAACAACCTATGTAAGCACTATTAGTGGGTGATCAGAATCAACATAAAACAAACCTATGTAAGCACTATTAGTGGGTGATCAGAATCAACATAGAACAAACCTATGTAAGCACTATTAGTGGGTGATCAGAATCAACATAGAACAAACCTATGTAAGCACTATTAGTGGGTGATCAGAATCAACATAAAACAAACCTATGTAAGCACTATTTGTGGGTGATCAGAATCAACATAGAACAAACCTATGTAAGCACTATTAGTGGGTGATCAGAATCAACATAGAACAAACCTATAATGTAAGCACTATTAGTGGGTGATCAGAATCAACATAGAACAAACCTATGTAAGCACTATTAGTGGGTGATCAGAATCAACATAGAACAAACCTATGTAAGCACTATTAGTGGGTGATCAGCATCGACATAGAACAAACCTATGTAAGCACTATTAGTGGGTGATCAGAATCAACATAGAACAAACCTATGTAAGCACTATTAGTGGGTGATCAGAATCAACGTAGAACAGACCTATGTAACCACTATTAGTGGGTGATCAGAATCAACATAGAACAGACCTATGTAAGCACTATTAGTGGGTGATCAGAATCAACGTAGAACAAACCTATGTAAGCACTATTAGTGGGTGATCAGAATCAACATAGAACAAACCTATGTAAGCACTATTAGTGGGTGATCAGAATCAACGTAGAACAGACCTATGTAAGCACTATTAGTGGGTGATCAGAATCAACATAGAACAAACCTATGTAAGCACTATTAGTGGGTGATAAGAATCGACATAGAACAAACCTATGGAAGCACTATTAGTGGGTGATCAGAATCAACATAGAACAGACCTACATGTATGTAAGCACTATTAGTGGGTGATCAGAATCAACGAAGAACAAACCTATGTAAGCACTATTAGTGGGTGATCAAAATCAACATAAAACAAACAATAAATCAAAGAAAAAATATACAATTTAAATTCAACATCCAACTTGTAAATTTCCTGTCGATTAATAAAAATGGCACCGAGTCAACAAATATAGAAGGTATTGTAAATAGAACGATATAGCTATCAGTTTTAGACCCAAAATATATGGTACGTAATTATTGCAAGGTACGTAGTCCTACATGTAAGTATTAATGCGGAATAGTTGAACGTACAATCATTGAACAATTATCACTCAGGTACTGAAGTACAGTGTAAGTATAAACAATTAAATGACTGATGAATGTTCAAACAGTTAAACAGGTAAGAGAGAACTACCTCTCTAAAATGGAGGTAAAAAAGGTTGTTTTTGCTTAATAATTTTTTATTTATTCTTCATAAAACTGCAAAATCTTCAGGCGACTTTATAGCTCATATATTGTTAAATATCAGAACAGTGATTTTCCAATGAATGTGTGCATATACACACATCATCTATTATTATGCAAATTGGATAGACAGTTTGTTTTAATACCATATGATGTATATATATTTTTCCATGGTCACCTATGTGCAGATGTCTCTTAGCTCGTTATGTTCTTCCCTTTATTTTTACCTTCATTTTAGAGAGGTATTTCCCTTGAACCTGTTTGATACAACTGCCTGGATACATCCCTTAATTTTATTGTTGTGAATCTGTGACTGCTTCACACTATTGCTGAAATGCTAAGGAGTCAACATCTGACAGAAGATGTACAATAGAAGAGAGATATTTCTACTAAGAAATTCTGGCTATGATGATCTGATATACTGGCATCACTTGAAATGTTCCACTCTGGCAACCATTCAATGCAGTGCCATTTTCACTCCACAACATAATTTTTACATCTGTGTGAAGCCTGTCTAGAACACTCAGCAATGCCTTCTTTCAACACAAAGAAATATTGGAATAGTATTTAAAAGTCATGATATGTACAAAACAGCAAGCACCCTACATGCAGATATGTAAAATTATATACAGAACTACAAGCCTGAAAATAGGCACCCGACATTTCTAATAAAACCCCAGCAAATCAGAATGAGGTAGTCCCTCTTCATATATAGATATGATGGGTTAAAAGCTCAAGGCATGTACCATATCCTCTGATGGGGGTGATGGGTTAATGTCCTGTGCCTTATTTTCAGGCTTGTAGTACTATAGACAAATGTAAAACAAGTGTATTCACATGGTCAGGAAATCCTCCAATATACAAAATATCATCCCCAACTGTGTGTACAAAATTCAATCAGTCCTTCTCGTTTCTTTGATCACCCACAAAATGACTAAAATAATCACTCACAGAGGTTAACGTACGTCCCACGCCAGCAGCACCTGGTGGCCCAAATCGTTCGAGTTATTGTCCAGACAAGATCCAACTACTAAAAATCCAAGATGGCGTGCAGCCACCTTGGATTACACAGTTAATTTGGCTGGCAGTCACCTTGGATTACACAGTTAATTGAAAAGCAATCCCAAGCATCCACTCATTGATGTCACTCTTTGAAGTTGATCAGTTCAATTATTGTTATTGTCCGGACAAGATCCAACTGCTGAAAATCCAAGATGGCTGGCTATATAGGTAACTGAAAAGCAATCCCAACTGTCCTTGCGCCGATGTCAAGGCACTCGCTAAGTTTAAAGTTGTTCAGTTCAATAGTTCTCGAGTTATTGGTTGGATAAGAAATGTGTAACAATCCAACTGCTGAAAATGCTGACGGTGGCTATCTTGGATTACACAGGTAACTGAAAAGCAATCCCAACCATCGCCTCACCGAGGTCAAGAACCTCTCCAAGTTTGAAGTTGATCAGTTCAATTATTCTCGATTTATTACCCAGACAAGATCCAAGCACTTAAAATTCAGATAGCTGACAGTGGCCATCTTGGATTATGCAGGAAACTGAAAGGTAATCCCAACCATCCTCTCACAGATGTCAAGGCACTCTTCATGTTTGAAGTCGATCGGTTCAATAATTCTGGAGTTATTTGTCGGACAAGAAATATGTAAAGATTCAACTGCTGACAAAGGAAGAAGGCTGGCGACCATCTTGAAAAACACAGGTAACTGAAAAGCACTCCCAAATATCCTTTCACTGATGTCAAGACACTCTCCAAATTTGAAGTTGATTGGTTCAATTGTTCTCGAGGTTTTTGGTCGGACAACAAATGTGTAAAGATCTGTCAATGCAAGATGGCTGATGGCGACCATCAGATATTATACAGGTAACTGAAAAGCAATCCCAACTGTTCTCTCACCGATGTCAATGTACTCTCCAGTTGAAATTTGATTGCTTCAATAGTTCTCGAGTTATTGGTCTGACAAGGAATGTGTCAAAATCGACCTGTTAACAATCCAAGATGGCTGATGACGGCCATCTTGGATTACACAGGTATTAAACTAAGAAGGTTGAGTAGTTCTCAATTTATTGGTCGGACAAGAAATGTGTGATGGAATGACGGAATAACAGATACCTGGTGCTTATAAAGACCCCTCACCCGCACCCCCGACTGATGTGGCGGGGGACGAAAAAATGAATTATCTGCATGATATTGAACCATTTTGTCAACTTTCTCTTCTAATAAATTTGATCATCGTTGAGATTTCACTTCCTGTAATTGAATGCGGGACTTGCACAATACAGGGTTCCGGCCTCGGCCGCTAGGGTCGCCTTTGTTTTTATTTCCGTTTTATACCACTTCTATCGTCTGCTAGGCACAGCTGAGTAGGCTGGCCGGTCGTTTCGCTTGGACGCGTAGCGGGCGATAACTCTCCGTAATAACCACGGCCCAACCGCCAGGATCGCGGCGAACGACATTTCCAGTTTATCGAGAAAAAGCAGCCGACATGAAAAGAGATGTGAAAATAGCAGCTACTGCGTGTTTGCTTTAAGGTATGTGGTTGAATTATATGATTTTAAGTTCAATACTTGATATAATCGATAGAAACCTGTCGTAGTTTATTCGATTGTGCCTCCATACTCGTTAGCAATGGTGAAAGACAAATATGCCGAATATAAAACCGGCCTGCGGGATGATTGAAATAGCATAAACGTTTCCGTTCCGGGTCGTTTATATTTTGGAAACATTCAAGGAATTCCCGTAGGTAAGCAAACCCCATGTCGCGAGATATCATGCAGGTAGTTGTCATTTGAACTCCGCTAAAGTCAATAAATACCGCGACGTCGGCATTAGCTGACAATGGGTTTAAATGTGTATTCATGCCAGCATCCGTACAGCTGTTAGATCTTAGCGGGAATGGAGCTTTCAAAGCTGCCCTGAAAGACAAGCTCAGTGCCTAGCAGACGATAGAAGTGGTATAAAACGGAAATAAAAACAAAGGCGATCCTAGCGGCCGAGGCCGGAACCCTGTATTGTGCAAGTCCCGCATTATTAGAGGATTTCCTGTGTTAACAAGATATAGCTGCACTTAGAGGTTAAGGATACACATATTTATCACAGAAGTCATAACACATATATCCAGCACAAGTATATTCAATTACAACCGATATCAGAGGCCTGTTACTAGACTACACCAAAGTTCCCCTTCTTTAGCAGACACTAGTACCGTAAGCTTACGTCTTCCCTGTAGTAGTACCCAAGCAGAGAGTCTTTGGTTTGTGGGTCCACTTTGGTACTGCTATAGAAATCACTGCTTTGGTACCACAAAATGTTTCCACTAATGGGGAACTTTGGAGTGTGTTTTAAGTGTGCCAGTCTACCAAGAGAGGGAAATAGCGACAAAACTGGGTGCATGTATTGGGCCTTTACATATTTCAATACCAGTCACCTAACTACTGCTTAATCGACTTCATTCTCTCTCATGCCATAGATGGGATCCGAATATTTATCCGTGTTATAACTTCTTGAATAATTTTTAACAGTATAGTATTAGAGGCTAATCATATGCTCCAGTGAAAACTATGTTATGTACAAGATATTTAGTAAAGTTTGGGAGATGAGATCGTGAAAACGTAGTTCGTTGTCGTGTACACCTGTGAGTATTGGTTGTAGAATACATATTACGAGGGCCGAGGTAGATTCACAAACTTGTGGAGACTATGAGAAACTTACAGCAACCAAATTGGAAAATATTTTCAAACAGGCCGAGTGTTTCTGTAGCACTTAAAGGGAGGTAAGTCAAGGGAAGAGAGGAGACGTCACAGGTGTCGGCAGATACACGTACCTACAGATGGTACAAAGACTGGGGGATGGTATCATAAACAACCATCATGACCATTCCATCACCAAGGCGTCAAGGTGGTTCTGAGTTTTGCACTTAGAACCTGTATCAAGATGGAAATGTTTAAGGCGGGGGAAACAAATCAAGGAGTGAGCAAGCAAGTATGATTTAACGTTGCTTTCAACAATCTTTCAGTCATATCACGACGTTTGAATGATGACATGCCTTTATAGAATTAAAATCAGATTTTGCAGTCGTCAATTTCGCGACGACTGCAGTTCTCTTTGGTTCAGCCAAAGCTGATCAAATTCTCCCAATCTCCTTTCAGATCATGATATGGTTGATTACTAATGCTCAACAGGCATTAATAATTTGTACAATTTATTCGATCTTCTATAAAAGAAAAGCAGCATATGACTGTTTTCAGCATTTTCTTTTTGTGTTTTTTTTTTTTTATCACATCTTGATATTTGGTGAATGTTTCTCTATGATAGTGAGGATATGTGGTCGTGACCTGGCCTGGTCGAGAGCGGTGTGACCGAAGATGTCCTGTTTATCTACAGACACTTTGTGATCCATCAAGAATTCTACGACATCACGACTATTACTGCAGACGGCCTGAAAACATGAGATAATAACATGTGAATTCCAGTTGCAATGCTATGGCTATTGAAATGGAACTGTTTTTTAGTAGAAAGATAATTGTGTTCATGAAGAAGTCTTCACAAAATCCGGGGTTTGCACTATAATAAGTTAATCCTTAGATAATACTATCTTGCTCAAATAGCAGAGTGATTTGGTTTAATGTCACACTCAAGGTTATTTCACTCAAATGGTGACAGCCAGTTGTGAATGGTGGAGGAAGCCGGAGTACCCGGTAAGAACAACTGCCCATCTGCAAGTAACTGGCAAACTTTCACACATGCACCAACTGGGCTCAAACCCGTGCCGGTTCAGCAGTGTCATGCTAGCAATCACCAGCAAATTGCCTTAGACCACTCGACCACTGAGGATCCCGACAGCAGTGGCCGGTGCACTCACATGTGGCTGCACACAAAATCACAAAAAAGCGATTATGTTGCCAGAGCAACCATATAAATTATCCAAACAAGTTCAATTTCGGTCAGCTTCTGGCTCTTGACTAGTTAAGTAAGCATACTAAATTTGAAATGCATCAGTGGAATCATTTTGCAGATATCTCATTCAAGTAAGTGCATAAGTACATACGGACAGACATACTTTATGACGACAATATCCCCTAAGTTAAAATTGGCTGAGGGATAAAAACTGTGCAAGTTATCTGGGCAAGGCAGAATTGTCTAAGGATTAACTTGGATTATAGTGCAAACTAACCACTGTAGTTAACCTGTCAAAAAAAATTCATGGTATCCATGGCTACATAGATATCCAAAATTGATCCCAATTAATTTTTATGAAGACGTAATGTTTTACCAGTAATATCAATCAGTACAACAAATTTACTAGTCTGATTGCTTCACTGGTGGATTTATGCTGTTATTAGGAAAAAACAAAATGATAGCTGATAAAACGTGAACCATGAAAGCACTGAGAACCCCTCAGCCTTGGGTGTATTTAAATAGGGTCTTGGTTGAGTGGATATGACTTAACGTCACTTTCAACTATATTTCAGTCATATCACGACATTTCAGTCCTATTCCTTTTCACACCCGGGAACCCCACGGGTAGGATCCTATTTCTTTTTACACCTGGGAACCCCATGGGGGTGAGTGGGTGAATATGATTTAACGTCGCTTACATATGTGATTGATCAAAATGGTGGTCATGAAACACACATATAGGTGGATGTTCGTACATGATGACAATAGCCCAAAGTTTGTTTGATGGAAGTTCAGTTAACCTTGGACTAATCATTCTTGAGAAATGGTGGTAACAAGCCATTAGTGACAAAACTGACTTCGTGACCCAGAAGAAATAGGTCAATCTCAATGATTTTCAATGGGCTTCTATTCTGCGATCACATGCTATTGTAGGCCAAGCTTGGGATTCCTTGGCATAGCCATTCCTGAGATATGGTGGTAATGAGAAAACAATGGGAATGACATACGTACCACATGAAGAGGTGTTCTCAGATCATAGTCAGAAGAATTCAGATCAGCTTCCGCAGCAGACCACGCCTCCAACAAGGGGACATCATTCTGAGAGGACGCACTGAAACAACACAGTGGAAGATGAGATATATACACAGAACACCAATACCTCAAGATGCTCTTTTGTTCCCTGTATCACTTTGTTATAGGCACACAAAGAATGCTGCATGGCCATTTTCTCTGTAGAAAGCAATATTGAAATGTTTGCAAACTTTATACTCATTTAGCAACCCCACCACCATCTTTAACTGCTGGCCAACACAGGTATATCGTGAGCCTCCATATGCTCCCCAGTCAAAGGTGTAGAAAAGCGTCATGCATCGCATCAGCTGGTGCAACTTTGTACTGAGCTCTGGGTTTAAATGTGTCTAAATACAAATCTGCACATTTTAATTGGTTCCGGCTGCATTCAATCCATCAGTCCGGTTTGCCAATCAACATACAATGGCCATTTCAGGCATGGCAGCATACAGACGTGCACAGTGTAGCCGAGTTGGCTAGACAAGATGCTCAATGCTGGAAATATGAATTCTCATATAGAAAATAAAAAAATTCACAATCTTGAATGGATGATATTTGGTCTTGAAAAAATAAAATTGAAAAAAAGAAAAACAACAAAATAGCCCATTGGGCTTCAATACCCCTCGGCTATCAGTTATTGTTTACACCAAGCAATCATGCATTGGAGCCCCGTGGGGCTTCCGGGGATTGACCTGGGATGTCGTCGTGCACACCGCAGGTCATGGTAAGAATATGCCTCAGCTCCTCAGAGAGCTTGTCTTAAGAGGCGACTAACTGAGGCACCCGTGGGGTGCGAAAAGGAATAGGACCCAACGTCGTGATATGACTGAAATATAGTTGAAAGCGACGTTAAATCATATTCACTCACTCACTCACTCATGCATTGTATAATATCATCAGTGTATTTTTAGAACTATATTAACAACATGAGGCTGCACCTAAAAGGTGCTTTGACCCCTCAGCACAATATGTCCAGCGAATAACAGGTTGACATAAAAATCTGCTGAATTCTGTCAAATTTATTTACCCACATATGTATTAATGTTGATTCAAGAGAATACTCAACGATTAGTATTTGCTAGTACCGGCTTCAGTCATCAATCCTGTGAAGGGATATCGATCCAAGACTGTGTGGATCGATACCTCAAGAAAAGTTAGTAAAGATCTGGTGAATAGTTCTTCATAGATGAAGATCTATTCCAGGGAAGAGTCGAGTGTGTGTGTGTGTAGTACTCAACATCTCTGGGTTACTAGGGATATTCACTGTGAGTATCAGAGCTGTCAGTCAAATTGTAACTGAGATCTAGCCCGGACAAAAGTTAGTGACGGAAAATTTCAAAGGGCCATAACTCTGTACAGAAATGACGTAACACGAAATAAACATGACAGTGCACATGTCTGGGATACTAGGGATATTCACTGTGAGTATCAGAGCTGTCGGTCAAATAGTAACTGAGATCTAGCCCGGACAAAAGTTAGTGACGCAAAATTTCAAAGGGCCATAACTCTGTAAAGAAATGACGTAACGCGAAATAAACATGACAGTGCACATGTCTGGGATACTAGGGATATTCACTGTGAGTATCAGAGCTGTCAGTCAAATAGTAACTGAGATCTAGCCCGGACAAAAGTTAGTGACGCGAAATTTCAAAGGGCCATAACTCTGTAAAGAAATGACGTAACACGGAATAAACATGACAGTGCACATGTCTGGGATACTAGGGATATTCACTGTGAGTATCAGAACTGTCAGTCAAATAGTAACTGAGATCTAGCCCGGACAATATCTATTCCAGGGAAGAGTCGAGTGTGTGTGTGTAGTACTCAACATCTCTGGGTTACTAGGGATATTCACTGTGAGTATCAGAGCTGTCAGTCAAATTGTAACTGAGATCTAGCCCGGACAAAAGTTAGTGACGGAAAATTTCAAAGGGCCATAACTCTGTACAGAAATGACGTAACACGAAATAAACATGACAGTGCACATGTCTGGGATACTAGGGATATTCACTGTGAGTATCAGAGCTGTCGGTCAAATAGTAACTGAGATCTAGCCCGGACAAAAGTTAGTGACGCAAAATTTCAAAGGGCCATAACTCTGTAAAGAAATGACGTAACGCGAAATAAACATGACAGTGCACATGTCTGGGATACTAGGGATATTCACTGTGAGTATCAGAGCTGTCAGTCAAATAGTAACTGAGATCTAGCCCGGACAAAAGTTAGTGACGCGAAATTTCAAAGGGCCATAACTCTGTAAAGAAATGATGTAACACGGAATAAACATGACAGTGCACATCTCTGGGATACTAGGGATATTCACTGTGAGTATCAGAACTGTCAGTCAAATAGTAACTGAGATCTAGCCCGGACAAAAAATTGTTGACAGACGGCCGGCCGTCCGTCCGTCCGGCCGGCCGACCAGACGTACATGCCAACGACAAGACCCTACAGCCCTATGGGCTGAGGGGTAAAAATGTGATCTAGTAGGGTTGGCTGTAGTTCGCTTTTGCCAAGGCCGGAGGTTCTGGTAGAGCATGATCGACCGAATTCTTAGCTCTAAATATGCTCTTCTAAAAAGCTTACAATCAAATAAAGTAATCTTGGAAATATCGATCAAGGTCAGTCATCTTCAAACAATTTCAAGTCAATTCTAATTTAATTGCATAAGGAACAGGAATTTGGAGACCTTAGACTTAACATATAGAATTTGACCTTTTAAAAATAGGTCAAGGTCAGTGATATTCTTCAATAGACTTCAGGTCCAGCCATAAGTGGTATAAATTTGGACAATGTAAATCTTTCATGGAATATTGTACTAAATAGAATCTGACCTGGGTAAAATAGGTCAAGGTCAGTCATCTTCAGCACACCTTTGGAGCATCACCAGATGTACACATAGTATTAATTTGGAAAGCCTAGCTTTATTTCTCAATGTCATATCATAATAAACGGTATACAAATAGGTCAAGGTCAGTCAACTGGGATAGGCTTCTAGTCAATCACGAGTTGCACACATAATATGAATTTGGAGACCTAGCTTTAATCCTTCAAAATATATAGCAAATACTAAAATTTGACCTTGATAAAATAGGTCAAGGTCAGTCATCTTTAGTACACCTATCAACCTTTGCCAGATGTACACATAGTATTAAATTGGAAAGCCTAGATATATTTCATGTTAGACCATAATAAACAGCAATATGACCTTGAAAAAATAGGTCAAGGTCAGTTAACTGGGATAGGCTTCTAGTCAATCACGTTGCATAACTAATATGAATTTAGAGACCCTAGCTTCAATCCTTCAAATTTTTTAGAAATACTAAAATTTGACCTTGATAAAATAGGTCAAGGTCAGTCATCTTCAGTACACCTCTGGAGCTTCGCCAGATGTATACATAGTATCAATTTGGAAAGCCTAGATATATTTCTTCATGTTACACCATAATAAACAGAATATGACCTTGAAAAAATAGGTCAAGGTCAGTCAACTGGGATAGGCTTCTAGTCAATCACCAGTTGCATAAGTAATATGAATTTGGAGACCCTAGCTTCAATCCTTCAAAAAATATAGCAAATACTGTAATTTGACCTTGATAAAATAGGTCAAGGTCAGTCATCTTCAGTACACCTCTGGACCTTCGCCAGATATATACATATTATTAATTTGGAAAGCCTAGCTTTATTTCTTCATTTTATATTATAATAAACAGTATATGACCTATAAAAAATATGTCAAGGTCAGTCAACTGGGGTAGGCTTCTAGTCAATCACCAGTTGCATAAGTAATATGAATTTGGAGATCAAAGCTTCAATCCTTCAAAAAATATAGCAAATACTATAATTTGACCTTGATAAAATAGGTCAAAGTCAGTCCTTTTTAATAGGCTTCTGACCCTTCACCAGATACATTTGTTGTATGAATTTACAATGCCTGGCTATAATTCTTCTTGAGATATCGTGTTCACAAGAAAGATGGACAGACAGACAGACAGACGGACAGGGGGAAAAATTGGCAGATATTCTCAATATCAAGACTATTCAAGGTAAAGTCAAAAAGAATTGTGAATTTTTTTTTCTTGAAATTCTCAAAATCCTCATTCAAGAACAACAATTTTCTTACCAAGAGCCAGATTGGCAGTTTTTGTTTGTTTTGTTTTTTCTTGTCTGTATCAATTTTCTTATTTTAAGATGAATTATACCAATTATTATAGTTTTTTCTTAAATTTTCTTCTCTAAAAAAACACAGGAAGGAAGCAATCAGAGATTGCTCAATTGTATGCCCCCCCCCCTTCCACTTTAATCCGACACTGCCCCGCCATTGTTCTGTTCTTTATTGGTTGGTGGAGGCCTAATTTGGATAATTATAAAAATTCTGTTTCAGTCACTTTTTTGCCATGCCTCACATAATACATATTCCAAATATCAAGCAACAAGTGATAATACGATGCTTCAATGCAAGATGGTCGCCAGGGCTTTCGCCAAATCCGAAAATGTGACCTGGTTATGAGACCTACATTCCTTGGGAGTATATTGTGGTGAAATTATGAAGCGATCAGTGAATTTTGTACCCAATTCACTGTTTTGGGGGCAATTTCATACTTCAGGACCTATGTTGTCTGCTTTGGAATGTAGAATAACATATAATATAGCCATTTTCCTGGTTCAAATCAGTTATGGACTGAGATCCAGCTTGGACAAATAAATATATCCCATTCACTTAGGTTTAAACAAAGGGCCATAACTCTTGAAAATATAACCGAAAACAGAGAAACTTCACTGACCACATATCATGCGTATTTCATACTTGTTCATACAATATTAACCGAGATCCAGCCCTACAAATCCCAATTCACAAAGATTTGAAGAAAAAAGGGCCATAACTCTTGAAAATATAGGCGAAATGTGGAGAAACTTCACGCTGCACAACTACAGGGCACTGATCACATATCCTGCAAATTTCATAATTGTTCATACAATATTCACCGAGATCCAGCCCGGACAAGTTCCAATTCACAAAGATTTGAAGAAAAAAGGGCCATAACTCTTGAAAATATATGCGAAACGCGAAGAAACTTCACGCTGCACAACTACAGGGCACTAATCACATATCCTGCAAATTTCATAATTGTTCATACAATATTCACCGAGATCCAGCCCGGACAAGTTCCAATTCACAAAGATTTGAAGAAAAAAGGGCCATAACTCTTGAAAATATATGCGAAACGCGGAGAAAATTCACGCTGCACAACTACAGGGCACTGACCACACATCCTGCAAATTTCATAATTGTCCATACAATATTAACCGAGATCCAGCCCGGACAAGTCCCAATTCACGGAGAATTCAGGAACAAAGGGCCATAACTCTTGAAAATATAAGCGAAACGTGGAGAAACTTTACGCTGCACAACTGTGGGTCATTGACCACATATCATGCAAATTTCATACTTGTCCATACAATATTAACCAAGATCCAGCCCGGACAAGTCCCATTCACAGAGATTTCAGAAAAAGGGCCATAACTCTTGAAAATTATACCGGAACTCGGAAAAAACTCCACGCTGCACAACTACGAGCCACTCGCCACATTCCATGCAAGTTTCGATCCTGTCCATCAAATATTAACCGAGATATTGCCCGGACAAGAAATTCGGACGGACAGACGGACGGACAAAGCGATCGCTATATGCCCCCCCTCTAGTTAGAGGGGGGGCATAATTATTTATCCCAATGCACTGACTGTGAAGTGGCCATGTGGGAAGATTGTTATGTACTCACCAACACAGTTCCATAGCCAATCTGATAGGAGACAATGGAATGATGGCACCAGTCTTCACTAGGAGTCTGATCACGTCTAAATGTTTGCCATGTATAGCATCGATAAGGGGCGTCTTCCCATCACGGTCGCGCACATGAACAGATGCGCCATGGTCCAGTAAATATTGTACCACACGTAGATGTCCCTCACTGGCGGCCACATGTAGAGCTGTCCGTTTATCATAGTCCAAGGCAGATATGTTGATGCCCTAATCAAGTATAAAACAACAACCAACATTAATGCAAAAATCAGGCAGTGTAACATCTGCTGCATGTATATACACAATCACATACTCATTACAGTCTTTCGCTGGTGACCGCTAGCCTCACACCGCTGAACCGGCAAGGGTTCGAGCCCAGCTGGTTCATGTGTGGAAGTTTGTCAGTTACTTGCCCAAGGGCGGTGGTTCTCTCTGGGTATTCTGGCTTCCTCCACCAACCAAACTGACTGTCACCATATGATTGAAACAAACTTTAGTGCGACATTAAGCCAAATCAAAAATGAACAGCACTATTAAGTTACTTCGTAAAAGTCATTGAGCCTGAATAAAATAAATTTCTAGTTTCACAGGCACCGCCCCATCAGTTTTAATGCTGCATCAACCCTTTTTATTACCCACAGTAAAAAAAAAAAATTACACTTTTTTATATATGTATATTTTTTGTTAGAGATTTCTCTGTCAAAGTTTTGCCAAAATAATATTCTTGAACAAGTCAGAGAGTTGTTAGAGGTCTTGTTTTATTTGCAGGAAATACTGGGTATTGTTGAAGATAACTCAAGAAAGAATGTTGGTTTCATTCAAATTGTATTGAACTACAGGATCATTTGCCAGAAAAGATGGATATATTTGGTCAGAGCAAAAGAAGAAAAAAAGTGCCTGTCAAGCTAGAGATTAATTAAATTTAATCTATTTAAAGATGCATCATATTAAAATATGATAAAGCTTGAAGTTTCCGGGGATGGAAAATACTCTCTGACATTTGTTTGACAGAAGTGCATTGAAGAAAGTTATCAACATTTGAGTGGTATGTTGAAAGATGAAGCTTGCTGGTGAATCCAATTCTTAATACATACACTTTTACGAAGTTTCTCCAGGGTGGGTTGTTCTCCAGCCTGGGCAGCAGCACACATCAGGGTGGGATAGATGGCATCACGCAACTGGATAATTTCCTGCCAAAACAATGTCAGTTCTGAGAATTACAGTTTATGCTGATTATCTCCCTTGTCAAGGTACATCAAAATATTCAATTGGTTTCAATGATGGGACGTAACACTTAGACTCTCCTAAGGCTATTCTAGTCTGAACAGGACTTGCAGGACAGATACACAGGTTAGGGGGACGGGGATAAGGGCTGTTTCCATACAGTTTTCTCGGGAAATTACAAGTCTCGGAACCCTCCTTGTCAGCTCTCAAATAACCATTACATTTTGTTGCTGCACGCAATGGAACATTTGTGATTTTGTTTGTGATTTTCCACACATATTTACCATGAGAAACCTCTGTATTTCAGTTGGCGAGGAATAACAATTAATTATTATAATAATTGTAATTATTATATTAATAATTCTAATGCAGGAAAGAAGCAATCTCTGATTGATTAGTTGTATGCCCCTCACTCTGCATTAATCCGACACTGCCCTGCCATTGTTCTGTTCTGTATTGGTCGGTAGAGGCCTTAATTATAAAAATTCTGTTTCAGTCACTTTTTTCGCCATGCCTCGCATAATACATATTCCAAGTATCAAGTTGATCGACCAACAAGTGATAATACAATGTTTTGATGCAAGATGGTCGCCGGGGCTTTCGCGCGGACGGACAGACAGACAAAGCACTTTACTTTGCATAACTGCAAGGCACTGACCTCATATCATGCAAATTTCATGCTTGTCCATACAATATGGACCGAGATCCAGCCTGGACAAATATATATATCCCATTCACTACGGTTTGAGGAACAAGGGCCATAACTCTTGAAAATCTACCCGAAACTTCAAGTTTCACAACTACAGGGCACTGACCACATATCATGCAAATTTCATAATTGTCCATACAATATTAACCAAGATCCAGCCCAGACAAGTCCCAATTCATGAAGATTTCAGGAACGAAGGGCCATAACTCTTGCAAATATAAGGGAAATGCGGAGAAACTTTACGCTGCACAACTATGAGGCACTGACCACATATCATGCAAATTTCATACTTGTCCATACAATATTAACCAAGATCCAGCCCGGACAAGTCCAATTCACGGAGATTTCAGGAACGAAGGGCCATAACTCTTGAAAATAAAACCGAAACTAGGGAAAAATCTCTACGCTGCACAACTACGAGGCACTGGCCACATTTCATGCAAGTTTCAATCCTGTCCATCAAATATTAACCGAGATATTGCACGGACAGACGGACGGACGTTACGACAGACGAATAGACGGACAGATGGACAAAGCGAGTTAGAAATTCCAAGAAGGCCTCTTATCTAGGACAGTTTACCTCTGATGTACTCATACTCATAGTCTTGGCTACACTCTCCAACAGTTCAAAGTCTCTCAGGGAAATCTCTGACTTGGTCACCACCTTCATCTCTCCTCTCAAGTTACGACCCATCATCTGAAATAATACCAGAAATATCTTGTATTCACCCTGATGAGTCGATATGAGCGATGCTGTTGGTGTCGTACCAGACATTTAGACATTTTTTAGGATAAAATTGAAATAGTACTGCTTATGAGATGAGTTTCTCCATGGTTGAAGAGGTACCCTCCAAGTGTTCAGAAATTTCGATAAATAACAATGACATACATTTTCAGGAATGTTTGGACTGTCTGGACATTATTTATCCTGTATGACACGCTGTATGAATGACAATAATTCTTCTGCAAAAGTATTTCATTGTCCTTTTGTAATTCTTGTTCACCTTTGGAGGCTACCTCTTAAACAATGGAGAAATTAATCTCATAAGTTGCACCATCTCTAATTTAACCTAAAAATTGTTGTCTAAATGTCCCATAAGACACCAAAACAATTGTCCATAAATACATCGGAATGTAGACATAGTCGGAACCAGTTAATCTGTGTTTAAGATGATTCGTCATATTGTTGATGAATACATTAAAGTAAACAATCTATAATAATCCCTCTGATAAATCAATGTTGATTGAATTTGGGAAAGGAACTAGGAAAGGGTTGTTTCAGAGTGAGTGTGTGAATATGATTTAATGTTGTTTTCAACCAGATTTCAGTCATGAGCTTAAAAACTATAATGGCACAAATTTATTTTTATATCAAAAATTCCAAAATGAATACTGATAGAAGACTAGACTATTTCCAGAGTGGAGTGGTTGGGGTTCGTCTAGTAATAATTAGCGTCCCACCTTTCTCTTCTTCTCCAGACTCCAGTCTGATTTCCCGAGCACATAACTGAGTTTGGTTAGAGCCGCCTCAGAGGTCATGTCACCTCCTGGTATAACACCAGCATCACACAGTACCTGTGACGAAATAAGGTCATAAATATTAGACTTAAAGGTGCTAGTACATCATGGCATAATATATTACAGGTTGTCATAGGATAAAAATCTGTGGTGATACAATAAGCATTTTGCGCAAGGTTTCAAAAATTTCACGATTTAAATACAAGTATTGCTATCCTCAAACTTCCCTATAGCCCAACTCGGAAAGGGGTTTTATCTGCCTTGTTCCACTAAGGCCATGGTGGTGCAGAGAACTTCCGGCGAGTACAAGTTCCCAAAAATTAGTTTCATTAATTAATAAATATTCTATTTTTCTAGAAAATTATCTCTCTAATGTATATGTATACAGGCTCCATCAGTTCATGTAGAATATATTAACAGTATAGTTTTGCAAACAAATATTCTGAGATACTTTATTGATATATTATTCAAAATAATTGCGGATGCCTTTGTTAATTGTGAAACCGGAGCGACTACTTCCCGGAAGCAGCTTATATGTTTAGAATTGGCACTGCACTAAAATAAGTCAATGTGATCAGTTTTACACACACACAAAGTGTGTAATGTTCAAGTTTTCGGTGAAAGCAGGACTTCATCTACATGTAGCTCTTTGGATGAGTTAACAATAGGCCCTACAACTACGCTATGTCTGTGCTGGGGAAGAGCAAAATAAGGGCATTGTTAATAAAATTCACTGTCCTGTCCATTTATGTGCTGAATTAATGATTGACAGCCCTGCTGCAGTTAAATTTGTCATTGCTGTTACATACAATGTCACATTAAATCATTTATTATCCGTGTAGAAGTTAGCGAATCCAAACGGCAGATTCTCGCAGTCAAACTCTGTGGGAATCCACAGGAATTCACAACTATAATTTTCACACAAACTGCTGAAATTTTAGAACAATCTGTTGGATTCCCAGGAATTATTTTGCAGGAGTGCTGACGGAAATTGGATTCCTGGGTTCCTGTGGAAAAGCAAGCCCTGCAATGGCAACAGCAACACATGGACAACATGGATTTCTTCTCCAAACATATTCTGACTTACAGGTGCATATTATCAGTTGAAGTATGACCCAGCTTACCAGGATGACTATGGATTAGCTGAAACACACCAATGTACTCATATCTACAGATCACAAGCACTAAACAGTGTGTACAAGTATACATTGAAGACATATACATTACAACTGATAACTTTCTCATCATTAGGTAATGACAGCAGCAATAAGCTATACAGTGGACGCTGAAAAGCACTTCTGATTTCAAAGCCAGGGGTGGGGGGTGGGGAGATGGAGGTGATGCAGTATACATATATTTCCCATGAATTGAAATACCTTGTCAACAGACCTGCCTTGACATTATGAGGATAATAAATATATCTATACTGCTAGGTTACTTGATCTCGGATGAAAGAGAAAAGCTGGTGCATTAAATATATGACTAGCTCAGAATTTTGTAGAGTCTTAAACTCTACATCATAGTGATAAATGCCAGGCTTAAAATCGTGTAAATATGTTTCATATTATTCTACTGTTCTACTGAGGCAAGGACCATTATGCTTACCTTGATGAAAATGTTGCCAACTTAAGGTTAGGAATATGCCAGTTATCTTTAGATTTTAAGACCTACAGTTTACAACTACGAGTTGGATGGTCCAGTCCACTGTTATTGCATTATGGTAATCCCTTTGATAATCCAATCACAGCAAGTGAAATTTCTCAACATAAAATCTGAAGTGATCAAATTTATTGGAGTGAGTGAGTGAACAGGGTTTAATGTCGCTTTCAAATTTATTGGAACAGCAAGTTGACAAAATGGTTCAAAATCTTCCATATATTCCATTATTTTTTCATTATTCTAGTGATTTTAGACAATGATAAATTTTAGAGGAACCATCGATTTTGGGGGTGATTGAATTTTGATAGGGGAATTGAATTATTAGAGGGATTAGGACTAGTATTCCACCTGTGCAAACTTTCACAAATCTGCTGACATATGTCATTTTATTACTATGAACATGATCAATATAGGCCTACATATATATATATATATATATATGTATATATTGTTGGAAAGATTATTTCTCTGGGACTACAAATATGTGACATACAGACATACGGATGGACGTATATGATGATGACAATACCCCGAGGCCAAAATGGCTGAGGGGTAAAAACTGAATCTATTCTCTTTACCTAGTTCAAAATAAACATGCCAAATTTTGAACCCAATGATGAATACTTTTCAAGTGATAAATGGTTATATTTTGAAACATTAAGAAATCCAGTAATGGAATAGAAAACGATAATGAAATTACAAGCTATTAACTGATACAGCATCTATGCTCAGTGATGCCGAGCATAATAACATTTTGAAGGCTATAATTTCACCTAAGAAAACATTTACTCTCGAAAATGATCTCACCTTGAGAAAGAATCGATATAGTTCTTAAAGAATGTTCAGTAACAATGTTTTTCATTATTTTGGACCCTCAGGTGGAATACAAGCTCTTAATGCAGGATTATTAAGGCAGATAGCTTGAAACAAACATCTACGCAGACAGGGCTTAGCTTATCTTGTCAGGCAGGAACACATAAGCCTTGAATAGGCGAACAGGTACATGGGGGAGTATAGCTGTGTGCCCCATGAAAGAGGTGATCGAGTGGCGGTATCAAGACACGGGCAAATGAGCCTATTGTGAGCCACAGCTCATCTGCTACCCAGCCATTCTCATAACATCAGATTGTATACCTTCTACTGTCAAATATACCCTCTGATTGCATTAGGTGTGCAACTTTTCAGGGCATGAATTTACTATAAAACTTTGCTAGACCATCGGGCTGGTATATATCATTATGCAGAGCTGAAATTCTTGAATTATAACCGGCCAGTCGGGCTGGTTAGCTAGCTTCAGAACTAAATTCAACCAGACAAGTTATAAATTCACCAGCCACGGGCTGCCGGACTTGTGGGAATTCCGAGCCCTGCTTTTGTGCACATGGCTCTCAGCCATTGAGCAGTGTCCGTTACTAAATGAAGCAGAGTGGGCTCTGGATTTCACAGCTAAACAAGATACTGTACTGTGTGTCCTTATCAAGTAGTTGAGCATCAAAATTCTTCATTCTTCCAATATATATACTGTAGGCCTTTTCCATCTTTCTTGAACTCCACGTTAAACCTTAATTCCCTCTCTCTCTCTCTTTTCCATCTCTCTCGTATGTAGAACATGCTCCCTATGTCAATCAAAATCGATGAAGGCCACATTTTTCAGCTCAGTGCAGTCAGAGGGTGTTACATTGACAGTTTAGGAGGTTACAAACTCTGACAATCAGAGAATGCTTCCCAGCCTGTTTGACACACCACCACATCACCTTTTCCGTGAGAAGCCTGAATAATTACTCACAGGGGGCTTGAACTGAAAGCACAAATTACATGAATGATTCATCACACAGTCTGTGAGTGAGACAATATGAACTGACAGAAGTGACATAATTCAATGGCCACATATGCAGAATGACCCGGAAAAAACAGAGCGAATTTGATCTGATATTCTGGCACATCTAGCTGAAACTGGTCATAAATTAAAAGTGTGTGAACAATTTTGTGATCAGATGTACTCTGTGATATCTGTGTGCCTGAAGACAGCAAACTAAACTATCTTATTAGTGGCCAAATGAGAATGAAGTGTTTTATGCAAAAATACAATGACTACAAAACTTATTGATAACAAGAGCAGCGAGCTCACATATGCCCACCGGATTTGCTAAGAAATCAGATCAGACAAAGCACGAAGATACTAGTACTTATTTGACATCAAGTAAATTCATTTCAGGCCATGATACTTTGTGCAGGTGTTGATTTTATTGAAATAGGGGAGACAACTCCAGTCAACTGATCCCCTTGGCGAGACAAGTCTATAACCACTTTTGATAACTAGACATGGCTCACAAGACATTAAAATAGGTAAATTTAATAAAAACTATGACAGTTGACCTAGTGACCTCAAAAGCAATAGGCTGAGAGTTATTCTCCATAAATCTTTATTTAAAATTTGGAGTGAACTGAATGAAGAGTTTTCAAATTATCGTGGTAACAGAAAAACGCGACTCTATATCCCACGACCCAGATGGGGGATAATTACTGTTTATTGTCACGAGGGCTCAGGCACAGAAATGCAGAATTTGATTTGCAGAACACACCTAGCTACCATCTCTGTGACAGTTCAGTATTTTGACTAAATCACTTTCAATCATTAGCTGTAATTATGAACTGACTTCTATTCTAAACTAATAATTTCCACAATATCACACCTAGCCACATCAAAATCATTAGAATAAATTAGATATTTTATAATTACGTAATGCCATCAAGGATCAAGCCTAGAGAAATACTTTATTTGGTCATTGATCAGTTACCTCCCATAGTACAAATGATGGTGCAGAACTGGGTTCCACAAAACAACTCCATCTACAACAGCTAGTAGTTGTTTCCCTTTAGTGATCAGTAGATATCCCCATTGCACATTTAGTGTACATGCACCCATTTACTCTCAGGTGATTACATATAAACAGAAAATTGTTATTGAACATGTACAGAACACCTCCTGTTATCATACTGAGGTTAATTTATCTGTGTATCCTGAAATGATTAGTCAAATTCCAAAAAATAAATAAAATGAAACAAACATTAATATTTTGCCAAAGACATCATCTTGAATGAATGAATGCATTTCCAAGAAAAATGTGCCTCGAAGTAATTGCGTTTACACGAGTCGGACTACATATGGACAGATGTTCTTGGACCTTTTAAGTGTCCTTCACCAGTACAGTGAGTGCTCCAGTCAATCAGTAGCACCTATCAGCTTTATTCTTCATCAGCTCTAGATACATTTCCACAAAACTGACAATTTACATCAGTATGTGAGAAATGAGCAACAACCCGGAGAAATGGCGTGGGTGATGTTAGCTATCAAAACAAAAATTCAAACTGGTGTGATATCAACAACTATGTCAGCTACAGACATCTAGATGGAAATAGACTACTGGAAAGGAAGGTTATCAGTCAGGCATTCATATTTTGGGTTCAAGCAGATGAGTAATAAATTACATGCTATTCTTCCAAATTACATGCTATTCCGAACTGGCCAATACTTCAAAATTACATGTTAATCCAAACTGGCCAATTCTTCAAAATTACGGGCCAAACAGACCTACTATATAGAGGAGCAAATCAGGCCTAGACGGGGGTTTTTTTATACACTTTTTCATCGGGTTATTGCAAATTGAGTTTTTGGAAAATTTTAAAGTTGAGTTTTGATCCAAAAAATTGAGTTTTTTCGTCGAGGGGAAGATGCGCGCGAAAAAAATTGAGTTATACTGAATAAAAATTGAGGTTTTCAAGAGATAAGTTGAGTTACCAAATTAAAATCTTGGACTGTAATGACTAATTCTCGGGCAAAATCGTCTTCTTGTTGTTGTTGTTAATTTTCAAGAACCCGGAAACCATCTTGAGTGAATCGAAGTCGGCGGTCACAATAGCTAACTCACATATGCATACCGCCATACCTGTCGATTTATAACTTCTTGATTATCCATAAAATGCGTCCTTGCCATCTCTATTTGAAAATTTATTCATCAAAGGATATAAAATTGACCGTAAATTCGATATTTTCCATTGCCTTCGAACTGCAAAATGGCGGTCGATAGATCAAGTTAGTATTAGCATAGAGATGGTTATCCAATGACCGACTTCGTTTCTTGAATTCTGACCAATCAAATATCTCTTTTTGAGGCACATGTTTATGCAGACACGTGGTGTGTCACTGTCTTCATATCCCGTTGTTTGACAGTTGGCATGCGGATGATTTTGCGGTAATATAAATACCAATACGTTGTTAATATAAATATATATTTTACTTTAAATAATTTTTAGAAAGGACGACCTGTAGACCAATATAAGCGATTGTAATTCATAAAGTTGGCCTATTTGTCCCTGTCGATCCCCAAGATGCATATATATCCCTGTCAAGTGTTCGCGATCTGTCCGATGTCATTTTCGTTTTTTGACAGCTCACTTTTGGCCTTCTACCCACACGAATTTGAAGATCTAAATACTTGTCCTTTATATACCATTTAAAGTAGTTTTCCAACTTGTTTTCAGTTAAATGTGTGTCCAACACAACATTTGTGATGATCATAAAAACAGTCAATTCCGCGATCCAGCGTTTGCTGGTGTTGTTGTTGTTATGTATACGTGGACTCGTTGGACGGAAGTTTTTTTATGGTCATAAGCTGTCTTGATTTTATGCCTAATGGAAAGATTGTTTGTTTATTCACAGAATCAGGTTGCATGAATATTATTTGAAGAATAGGCCATGCAAGGCAAACATCCTAAATCATTGGGAACTGGACGTCAGTCATAACACGATCGTCAGAAGTTGGAAGAGGTACATTGTACAGGAAAATATCTGGTGTTCTTGTAGCCCGAAAACATCGACTACGGAGTCTATTTGGGGTTTTTCTTGGTTTTTTTTGGGGTTGTTGCCGAATCGATAGGAATGCCACGCCCCAATACTGTATATTCACCTATCTCGAGTTTGTGTTCTTGTATCTGCGTCAGTATAAATTTTAAATTGGATAAACAACTCAAGATATGAAACATAGAAACATATCGGATATTCCGATCAAATGTGTGCACCCCCCCTTCCCCAACTCACATTCAAAAAAAACAAGTGGGGGGGGGGGTGGAGTTTTTTGGTCATTGAACGATCAAAATATAAAAAAAAATAGTTTTTTTGTTCTTTTAAAGATTAAAACCATGAAAAATTGATTTTTTTGTTGTTCGAAAGATTAAAAACTTGGAAAATTGAGTTTTTGTACTTATTCTGCGCGTGCAAAAAAATTGAGTTTATTTAATTTCAAAAATTGAGTTCGATAAAGGAAAAGTGTCTATGAAAACCCCTGACTAGATTTATTTTGTTACATGGCTCAATGTCATTATCCACTGTCCCTCTTACAAAAGTCCATAACTGAAATTAATGGCCCATTAATGTGAGTTTCTTTCAAACAGAATTAGTCTGATTCTACCAGTCATACTGCTGATGTGCAATATTTTGTATGTCAGAAAGTGTCGTAGTTTCAAAGTCGTCAGCTGGAACCCATCCTGTCCCATACACTCCCGTCTTTGCATCAGTTACAAACACTGTGGGTGATGGAGCGAACAGAAAATAGACCAACGAGTGAAAGTAAACAACAAGGATCACTGCCCTCACGGAAATAGGGCGCGCGCCCTATTTAGGGCGCGCGCCCCATCTGCGCCCCAATTGCGCCCTACTTGCGCCTTGTCTATCTACTGCGCCCTAATTGCGCCCCATTTCTTCATCCCATCCACCCTGCTGCGCCCTAATTGCGCCCTTCAGGAATGCGCCCTAGAAGCTAGAGATAGGGCGCGCGCCCTAACTGCGCCTTATTTACTTTGAAATTTTCTCTGATATCCGGACTGCGCCCTACTTGCGCCCTGTGGACATTGATGTTTTCTCCAAACTTCAGACTGCGCCCTATCTGCGCCCTGTGGACTTAACTACTTTTTCGAGAACTCAGACTGCGCCCTAAATGCGCCCTCTGGACATTACCATTTTATCTAAAATTCAGAGTGAACCCTACATGTATACTTGTGCCTTCTGGACTTTTTTTCACCAACATTCATTTAGCTAGTAATCACATATGCATGTGTGTCATTTTAAAGACATGTGCATGCATGTCTTAGTCAAAAAAGTTTTTTCCAAAAATTCAGACTGTCTGCTTTCTTCACTATTCTGAGCTATGAATTCATTAATGTAAAATTTGAACTTTCAAACTAAATTTAATAACATTATTTCAACAAAAAAATCAGACTTTTACTTGAAGAAGCTATTGCTCCTTATCTGCACCCCGACTGCGCCCTACCAGTACATGTACATCATTCATGCTATTATTCTCAGAGTGCGCCCTAATTGCGCCCCAACTGCGCCCTATCTGCGCCCTATTATCTGCACAATAGCATGTTATCTGATTAGTCAAAACTGTCACATGACCTTTATCTTATTGGCTGATATTAACAAAAGAAAGGCAGACATATTGGTTTTCAAAAAACCATTTTGAATTTGAAGATTTCATGCCCATTTAACAAGATTTTGGTGAGTGTTATACCTCTGTTTTGTGGATAGTGGATGATGGTAAAGGGTTTCAGATGTGTGTAGAAGTAATTTGAAGAAAAAAACTCAAGTAAAAGTGAGCGAAAGTGTCAGATGACCTAATGTACTAATTCCACAACAGCTGACTGTAGTACACTGTATTCCATGCACATGTATACATTTTCTAATAAATGTAATTCTAACCATGAATGCACATTGTACATGTAGATGAAAATAATATGTACAGAGCAGAGTAAAATTAGATTTATTTAGTCTAGTTAGATGCCAATAATCATCTTTCACCTTATATCTTCAGTTTATGTACATGATAGATAAACTTTATTTACTGAGGTTAGAACATGGTTAGCCTGGCAGGTATACTATTCTGTTCCCCAACTGCGCCCTAACTGCGCTTTAATTGCGCCCTAACTGCGCCCCAAATGCGCCCTAACTGCGCCCTATCAGTACAACATTCATGCCATTATTCTGAGAGTGCGCCCTAATCGCGCCCCAACTGCGCCTTTTCTGCGCCTTATCTGCGCCCTAAGACTGCGCCCCAACTGCGCCCTATTCTCTAATAGGGCGCATATAAGGCGCAATTAACATATTTGGAACGCGCCCTAATCTGCGCCCTAGCCATATTGAGTCTAATGGCAAAATTGGGGGCGCAGATAGGGCGCGCGCCCCAATTGCGCCCCAACTGCGCCCTAGCTGTCTCAATTCATGCATGGGCATGCTGACAATTAGAGGCACCACTCAGACTCAGATACATCAATGAAGTTGTGTGAGAGCGGATATGTATATCTTGCATTGAACTTCATGGTCACAGAGGTGAATGCATATGAATCCATGCTGTCGTAGGTCAAGACCATTATAGTGCATGGGACAAGGTCAAATGAGATTAGGGGCAATAATCAGGTAAACCTGACTAAAAACTGAGTGAGTGATTTTTCAGTCATATCATGACAGTGCTCATATGTAACGAGCTGTCCCAATGCCACCTTTATATAGCACTCGACTGCCTCAGGAATGACATAGGCTGACACAGTATACTTCACACAGTCTTATTATCCCAACACCAGGCCTATCAGCCCTTGATCCATCCTCCTAATGCTGAGCTCAATAGCCCGACACCAAGCCAATCAGTCCTTGATCTATCCGCTTAACGTGGAGCCCCAAGCCAGAAAGCAATAAGTTCCCAGGACCTCCCACTAGTAGCTATAGATAGATAAGCTACCTGGCATCAGTGACAGATGCTACCAACATTGGAACAATCCATATACATATATAGATATGCTAAGCTACCTGGCAGTGGCTGATGCTGTCTATGGAACGATCCAGACAAGCCTAAATAGATAACTGACAGATGTGGTCTAGTCTGATAAATAGCTGATCAATGTGATCATGGCTGGGGGTGTTTAGGTATTTCCAGCTTATGAGACATACATACAGATGTACAGGCCTGTAATCATCCCTGGTAATCTATACCTGTACACACAACTTTCCGAGTTTTCTCAAGTTTTTTTCACAACAGTACAGACAGTAGTATGAAGGTCTCCATGATAAATACACTAAATTTCTAAATCCTACTCCGTGATGATGTTGAATGTCATTTCCAGACCCGACATAGGTCCACTTTCATTGTCCATGATGGGTTGGAAGGGTTTAATATCACTGCAAACCTGAATGACAACTGGTGGTTTGCGATGAAGCAAGCACTGATCAATGTAATTCAAGGTTTTCAAGATGGTGTATGAACCCTGTATCTGCAGATCTAGAGTGAGTGAGTGAGTGAATATGATTTAACATCGCTTTCAACTTTTTTTCAGTCATATCATGACATTGGGTCCTATTCCTTTTCACACCCGGGAACCACACGGGTAGGGTCTTATTCCTTTTCACACCCGGGAACCCCACAGGTGCCTCAGTCGCCTCTTATGACAAGCTCTCCGAGGAGCTGATGCCTATTCTTACCATGACCTGCGGTGTGCACAACGACATCCCAGGTCAATCCCCGGATGCCCCACAGGGCTGCAGATCTAGAGTATCTGTATTTGTTTGTAATACAGTCAGTATTTCCTCTTAGATGTACATACATTGTGAGTTAACATACCTTGCCGGTAGCGTAGGTTTGCTGGACAGTACCTCGGGAACACTGACTAATGTTCACAATAATCACGCCCCATGCAGTTGCATCTTTGAACAAGTTCATGAGGTCCCGTCTCTCACTGGGCGCATTGCCCGAACCATACGTCTGTAGAACCACACCCTGCATCGGTGGGCGAAGAAAGGCTCGCACCTAAGAGAGAGACCTTGTTACAGTTAGATTATTATGTTACGGGTAACCGTGGGAAAATATTTCAGCACACCCCTGTAAGACTTTCATTCCACAATATGGTAATCACCCTAATAATTCAATCACAGCAAGTGCATTTCTCAGTCAAAAATATGGTGGTGATCAAATTAATTATAACAAATAGTTGATGAAATGATACAAACATAGGATCTTATCTATGTAGTTTCTCCTGCATATAGGAGGTGATCTAATTTGGTTAGAGTGATGTATCAAATTTGAAGCAAAATCTTACTGTGATTGAGTGTTTATTTGGGGGTGATTGAATATGAATCCAAGAATAACTGAATGTTAATCTGAGGGTGATTGAATGTTAATCCGAGGAATGATTGAATGTTAATCTGAGGATGATTGAATGTTAATCCGATGGTGATTGAATATTAATCTGCAGATGATTGAATGTTAATCGATCGTGATTGAATGTTAATCTGGGGGTGATTGAATATTAATCTGATGGTGATTGAATGTTAATCTGAAGCTGATTGAATGTTAATCTGGGTTATTGAATATTAATTTAAGGGGTGATTGAATGTTAATCTAGGGGTGATTGAATATTAATCTGAGGATGGTGATTGGACATCTGAGGCTGATTGAATGTTAATCTGAGGGTGATTGAATGTTAATCTGAGGGTGATTGAATGTTAATTTGAGGGTGATTAAATGTTAAATTGAGGGGTGACTGAATGTTAATCTGGGGGTGATTGAATATTAATCTGAGGATGGTGATTGAATGTTAATCTGAGGGGTGATTGAATGTTAATCTGGGGTGATTGAATATTAATCTATGGGTGATTGAATGTTAATCTGAGGGTGATTGAATGTTAATCTGAGGGTGATTGAATGTTAATCTAAGGATAATTGAATGTTAATTTGAGGGTGATTGGATGTTAATCTGGTGGTGATTGAATGTTCCAGTCAATTTCACAGAATATAATTCTTGGAATTATACGTCTGGAGAATCTCTGTTCTGGGGACACTTGTATCTCCTCACATACTAAATGACAAGAGACTTTTAATATTTTACAATACTAGACCTAGAATATACTCACAGTTTGTTCTGTAATACTTGGGAAAAGACGTAGCACCCCAACATTCTGACACATATTTTTATGGATGTTCAACTTCTCTGTAGTTCCACTCCTGAATACAGTTTCCCAAACCACTGAAGGCAAAAAAAAACACTTCACGTATGGACACATTAAAGACAAATGAAAACCTGAGCAGTTGACGTCGCCTAACATTGAAAACAGTGATTTGGCTCAGAAGTGTAATGTTCAGTGCCTGGGATGCATCATGGAAAGCAATGACAAGCGAGATCTGATAGAATGGTATTCAATTATCGTACGGAAGTTGTCCTGAAATTTCTACTTGGGCCCCAGATGGCACCACCATCAGAACAAGAACTCAAGGGTCTTCAATATACGCCCGGAATTACATTGGTCTAAATTGCAAGGTTGTTTATTAGCCTTGATTCCAATTCATAGCTAGCAATCCAGAGAAAGCTAGGTCTACGATTTTGTGCTTCTGAGAATGTAACATTTATCAATCACATCTTTAATATATTGAATGATAAATTAAAATGGGCTTATCTCTTGGTACATGTAATTAGTTGACCTTGAAACAAGAGCCAAGAGCTCACATATCCCACACTGAAATCGACAATAGTCAAACACAAGAAAATAGTAGTTTTCCTGAAAATGGATTCCTTTCCGACGAGAGAATTTTTCATGAAGGAAGAAGAAAGTGATGAAGTGAACCTTTGTTTTTGAGTTAATAAACAGGTATGAAGTTCATAAAGGACCCCTCTCTTCGTTAAATTAGTAAATGCATGGTTTTTATTTCACAACAGTTTAACTAAATGTAGCTGTTCCAAACATGGGAGACAACTCCACAGAACAAATGCCATATACATGTAGGGGAGAGAATTCTGAATATTTCAACCTAACACATTTTGTCAGATAAACTTGATTCAGTTTTGGGGGACTGTGAGCTTGACATTTGACAAATTGATCTCAAAATGTATGGCTCCTCTTTGCCATGCGAGTAAGGCATACTAAAAGTTTGGTACCAATCTATACCTTAACACCAGAGATATTGCATGGACAACAAATGTTAATGGATGAATAGACAGAACGCAACATCGCATTACACGACCTCATCTGCGACAGGCATATGAAAGTGTGATTTTTACTGATATCTTGATTTTGGGGTCAGAGTGACCTTGACCGTTGACCCACATTTTGGTATGTACACATGTCCCTCTAATGTATCTACTGGCAGAACAAAAGTTCTTTTCAATGATTTCCTAATTTTGGGGTCAATTTTGGTTCTTTTCAATGATTTCCTGATTTTGGGGTCAATTTTGGTATGTGACACATCGTGTCGCCCTAATGTAAGTACCGACACAAAAAATGTTATTTTTAATAATTTTCTGATTTTTGGGTCACAGTGACCTTTGACATTCGACCTTGACCTAATTTTTGGTATGTGGCACTTCATTTCCCCTATTGAATCCACTCACAAATTAGCAATTTTTAATGATTTCCTGATTTTTCGGTCACACTGACCTTTGACCTTGACTCTGGGATCACAGTGACCTTGACCTGAATCTAAATTTTGGTACATGTACGTGACGAAACTGCTCGCCGTAATTTCTCAATGGACTAAAAAAATCAAGATTTTTTAACAATTTCACAATTTTGGGGTCACAGTGACCTTGACCTTGACCTACATTTTGGTAGGTGACACATCGTGTCCCCCTAATGTATCTACTGACACAAAAAAATGTTATTTTTAATAATTCCCTGATTTTAGGGTCATGTCTTGATCTTGACCTATTTTTTTGTATGCGACACTTCATTTCCCCCTACTGAATCCACTGACAAAAAATTAGAAATTTGTAATGATTTCCAGGATTTTTCGGTCACACTGACCTTTGACCTCTGATGTCGACCTACACATCGTTCAACACATCGTTCCCCCCTAGGGCATCCACTCACCAAAAATTAGAACTGCAGATGGAAAACTGTCAATGATCAATGATTTCCTGATTTTAGGCAACATTGACCTTTGACCTCGACTCAATTTTGGTACGCGACACATCGTCTCCACCTAGGGTACCCACTCACAAAAAATTGCTACTGTGGATAGAAAACATTCACAGATATAGACCAGACACGAACACTTCAGTGATTTCCTGTTTTTCAGGGCAGTGACCTTCGACCTCGACCTCCATATTGGTACGCGACACATCGTCTCCCTGTAGGGTATTCACTCACCAACAATTGGAACTGTGGATAGGAAACTGTCCCAGATATAGACGAGGGACAGACAGACGGACAGACAGACAGACAGACAGAAACCGCCATTACATAATATGGCGGGCATATAAAAAAACAATCCCAAGCGAGATCATGAGGCAAGGCACCCACATACCAAATTTGGAAATCCATTCAGTTTTTCAAAAGTTATTGACCATATACAAAATTATAACTTGGGCCCCCAGGTGGCACCACCTATAGTTGGGCTATTAACTGTTACGCTGCGGCGAGCCGTTCAAATGGCTCTCGTCTTTCTATACGAAAAATGCGACGAGCCGCAATACCGGCTTGCCTTTGCTTGTCAATGCGAGTACAGCAATGTACCATTCTGAAATCGCTTTTTTTCAAATTTACCATGCATGAAACTTGATAAAAACCATACATATATTGTTAGCTAAGCCCGACTTGATTTCCTGGATGTAAACTTGATATTCTGTCTCAGAATAACGAAGTCGGGAGGAAGAAATAAAAAGGAAAAATATAAAAACGCCAACGAAGATTTCCATAAAACGTTGTCGAGAAGCCACCCAGAAAATATAAAATACTCACAGAAAACCCCTTCAAAATATATGATTCTTTGGTATAGTTGAAGTACAGAAGCTCAGTTTATATTTTCAAAGGGCGGGTTTCGATGAAATCTGCTAAACAAACTTTATTTTCAAATTTCTGTCGAGCTTCTGCGCCACGTAATTTCGTCGCGATGAGATAAAAATGGCGTCTACCTCAGATCACCTCGACTCAGTTGAAGGGCTCTGGTCAATGAGCACTTCGATGTAGGTCACGTTACCACGCTTGTCCAATCAAGGTAACCGATATCGGGTCGGCTGTTAGCGTTACTAGAGAAACGGGAAAACACCCCTTGCAGTTTTTCGATGTTATCGTCTGTTTGATTGGCCATCGGTCGAAATCAAGCCTTCAATCAGAAACTACAAGGAATTCCCTTTCCAATGAGACGTCATACGCCCCCTATGGCGGACGAAAAGTTGGAAAAGACCAGGGAGAAAGGCAGCTGAAAAACCAAGATTTTCCGCTGTAATTCCTCATAATTCGACATTTTCGACCACAATTCTACCAAAATACTGTAGTCTCTTCAAATAAATTTTATTTACACAAACCATCGTCGATTTTGCTATAAAATGTGGCCGAATAGCATTGACTAAACCAGTTGGGATACATTGATATGTTAGGCCAGTCACCAGCAAACAAAATTAATTAATATTTTTGCTCATGAAATCCGGATTTAAAAAAAATACGAAGCTGCGCGTCTGAAAAACCCTCGGCTCTGGGCGCCAGCCATTCATAATGTATTCAATTTGAAGCAAGACTTCAGGAACACCAAGCAGTCAAGTGACAAATATACAGATTATGAAAAAATTTGCCATTAGAAATGGCCTCTAAGGTTTATGTCCAATCAGAGAAGTCGATATTCATTACATAAGTCTGTTGATGCATCGATGATGTATACCAAATTTTGTCATAGAGCATTTGAAAATTATCAGAGATAGAGATCATTAATGATTTCGCATAAATTAAAGATAGCCGCCCATCCTTCCCACCACTCAGAGAAACTGATGTGGTTATTCATTGCAAGTGTCTTGATACATGGATGCTGTATACCAAGTTTCATATAGAACACTGAAATGGTATCAAAGATATACATCATCAAAGATTTTGCATAAATTAAAGATGGCCACCAAGGTTTCCGCCCAATCAGAAAAACCAGAACTGTCATTCATCGTAAGTCTATTGATGCATCGATGATGTGTACCAAATTTTACATGGAGCACTTGAACGGTATCAGAGATAGAGATCATTAATGATTTCACATAAATTAAATATGGCCGTCCATCCTTCCCGCCACTCAGAGGAACTGATGTGGTTATACATTGCAGGTCTCTTGATACATCGATGCTGTATACCAAGTTTCGTATAGAACACTTGAATGGTATCAAAGATATATATCATTAAAGATTTTGCATAAATTAAATATGGCCGCCAAGGTTTCCACCGAATCAGGGAAACTGGCTTGGTCATTCCTTTGAAGTTTCTTGATGCATCGATGATCTATACCAAGTTCACACACGGAACAGTGAAATGGTACCTAAGATACACAAGATTAATGATTTCGCATAAATTAAATATGGCCGCCAAATTTTCCAACCAATCAGGTCCAGATTCAATAGGGTTCTGGGTCATGAGCATATGGATGTGCAGTGCAAGTGTGGTGTGCCTAGGGCAAGTCGTTCTAAAGATATCTTGGTAACGAGAAAGCTGTGATGGTTTCGCATAAATTAAAGATGGCCGCCAAAGTTTCCAACCAATCAGGTCCAGATTCAATAGGGTTCTGCGTCATGCGCATACGGATGTGCACTGCAAGTTTGGTGTGCCTAGGGTAAGTCGTTCTGAAGATATCTTGGTAACGAGAAAGGTGTGACGGACGGACGGACAGACGGACAGACGTACATGACGACGACAATACCCTTCGGCCAAATTTTGGCCGAGGGGTGAAAAGTCAGCATTTCTCCTTACAAAAGAACTTAGCAGCATAACAGTTAAGATAGGCTTTGCCTATTCGCCTATTTTCTGAAATAAATATATTGCTTAAACCATAGGTGGATCGGCAGGAAAAACAATCCAAGCGAATCCTGGATTATGCAGGTACAGAGTTCATGCACAGAAATTCAGATTGAATTCCATGATTTTCCATGACCTTTTAAGGACAAATTCCATGACTTTTCCATGACCTATCAGAAATTCTCTATGGATAATGGGGGCATCGAGAAAATCAGTCCACATTCATGATGAGTGAGAAGAGCATTTTCATGGCATACACTCATGCAATTTGAGAACAGCCATTTCCTCCTAAATGCACGCTGGGAGTTTAAGAGAATTCCAAGACCAAAGTTACCTCCCCTGATGCACACTTGATCGCATTCGTAGACCACACACAACATTCGGCAAATAGAACATTCGCTGGTCCAGGAAATTCATCTTTTCGGTGAAAAAAATCAAGAGAAATATTGACCTGGCTGACATTTTCAAGTTCCATTTATTTTTTCCATGACCTCTCACAAAATTCAATGACCAGACACAAAATTCCATGACTTTCAAGGCCTGGAAAATCAATTTTTTCAAATTCCATGACTTTCCAGGATTTTCCATGACCGCGGGAACCCTGAGGTAACTGAAAGCAATCCTAACCAATCTCTAATTGATGGCAAGCCACTCTCCAATTTTAAAGTCGATCAGTTCAATCAATCTCGATCATTGCCCGGACAAGATTCAAGATGGCGGACAGTGACCATCTTGGATTATGCAGGTACTTGAAAAGCAATGTCAACCATCCCCTCAGAGATGTCAAGCCACTCTCCAAGTTTGAAGTCGATTGGTTCAATCATTCTCGAGTTATTGTCTGAGCAAGATCAAACTCTTGAAATCTAAGATGGCTGGCGGCCATCTTGGATTACACAGGGAACTGAAAAGCAACCCGAACCGTCTTCTCACCGATGTCAAGACACTCTCCAAGTTTGAAGTCGATTGGTTCAATAGTTCTCGAGTTATTGGTCAGACAGGAAATGTGTAGAGATCCGACAGTGCAAGATGGCTGATGGCGGCCATCTTGGATTATACAATGCAAGATGGCTGATGGCGGCCATCTTGGATTATACAGGTTACTGAAAAGTAATCCCAACCATCCTCTCACCGATGTCAAGATACTCTCCAAGTTTGAGGTCGATCGGTTCAATAGTTCTTGAGTTATTGGTCAGACAAGAAATGTGACGGAATTACAGATGCCTGGTGTTTCTAAGTCCCAAAATTGACCATAGAGGTCCATGTCCCCCGCTAGCAACACCAGTTATGGTGGATTACATCCACCATAACTGGCGCTGCTGCTGCGGCGGCCATGGACCTCTATGGTCGATTTTTTTTGGTCGATGATATCTCATATCATTGATGAAGAGTATGATTTGAAAATGGAGATATCGTTGATGAGCTTAACATAATCTAATACAGCGGATGGCACCCATATTGGATTATGCACATCCATAAAACATGATACATGACAACTGTCCTCTCACCAAGGTCAAGGGACTCCCCAAGTTTGAAGTAGATCAGTTGAATCGTACTCCAGCTATTGTACGGACAAAATCAAACTGCTTAAAATCCAATGAAATCCAGTATGGCTGATGGTGGCCATATTGGATTAAGCACGTCCTTGGAAAACAATCCTAATCCTCCTCTCAACAATGTCAAGGCACTCCCCAGGTATGAAGTAGATCGGTCGAATCATTCTTGAGTTATTGTCCGGACAAGATCCAACTGCTTATAATCCAATATGGCTGACGGCGGCCATATTAGATTACGCACATTGCTGAAAACAATCCCAACCGTTCTCTCACCAATGTCAAGGAACACCCCAAATTTTAAGTTGATTGATTAAATCGTTCACAAGTTATTGTCTGGACAAGAAAATCTAAGATCCAACTGCTTATAATCCAATATGGCTGACGGCGGCCATATTGGATTATGCACATTGCTGAGAAAAATCCCAACTGTCCTCTCACCGATGTCAAGGCACTCCCCAAGTTTGAAGTAGATCAGTTGAATCGTAGTCCAGTTATTGTCCGGACAAGAAAATCTAAGATCAAACTGCTTAAAATCCAATGAAATCCAGTATGGCTGATGGTGGCCATATTGGATTAAGCACGTCCTTCAAAAACAATCCTAATCCGCCTCTCAACAATGTCAAGGCACTCCCCACATATGAAGTAGATCGGTTGAATCGTTCCCGAGTTATTGTCCGGACAAGATCCAACTGCTTATAATCCAATATGGCTGACGGCGGCCATATTAGATTACGCACATTGCTGAAAAACAATCCCAATTGTCCTCTCACCAATGTCAAGGCACACCCCAAGTTTGAGTTTGATCGGTTAAATCGTTCACGAGTTATTGTCCGGACAAGAAAATCTAAGATCCAACTGCTTATAATCCAAAATGGCTGACGGCGGCCATATTGGATTACGCACATTGCTGAAAAACAATCCCAACCATCCTCTCACCAATGACAAGGCACACCACAAGTTTGAAGTTGATCGGTTAAATCGTTCACGAGTTATTGTCCGGACAAGAAAATCTAAGATCCAACTGCTTATAATCCAATATGGCTGACGGCGGCCATATTAGATTACACACATTGCTGAAAAGCAATCCCAACTGTCCTCTCACCAATGTCAAGGCACACCCCAAGTTTGAAGTTGATCGGTTAAATCATTCACGAGTTATTGTCCGGACAAGAAAATCTAAGATCCAACTGCTTATAATCCAAAATGGCTGACGGCGGCCATATTGGATTACGCACATTGCTGAAAAACAATCCCAACCGTCCTCTCGCCAATGTCAAGGCACACCCCAAGTTTGAAGTTGATCGGTTAAATCGTTCACGAGTTATTGTCCGGACAAGAAAATCTTACGGAATTACGGAATTACGGACACCGGTGTTTCTAAGTCCCACCCCTACTATAGTAGCGGGGGACAAAAAAGGCAGCTGATGACAAGACCTGCATGTTATGTTATGATATTACATAACGAAAGCCCAAATAATTCATCCTAATTTTGCAAGTATTGAAACTTAAACGATGAGAGAAATCACATACCATGTATGGAAGTGCTAAGATTGACCAGGGCCGGAGCATTCGGTGACTCGTATGCTCCAAAACTTGTGTTGTCCACTTTGATCGTTCTGTTACCCCGATACACTTTATCATTGAAACATATCATCACCTGTGTAAGATTAACAACAGAAAACTTTGATCATGTATATACTGGTACTGAAACAGCCAATCATCTTACAGACTCTACTGCACCATTCAATATCTTAAAGGTGAAATGCAAAGGTTTTTAAATTCTCCATTTTACATTTAACACCCTACTGAATCGACAAGTATGATTGTAGGTAAACACCGCCGGTCACGTGTCAAATCACAGTAAATGATAGGTTTTTCGGTGCTTTCGTTATGAAGCGTAGGCGTGTCTGACCAGACGACAGTGACCACAGCCGAAAATGAACGATTTTCAGCATATCGATGACAGGTATGGTTACTGGTGTCCAGTCATTTTTTGATGGAGAGATATCGTACTATATTGTCACCAAATGTAGGGTGATTACTATTTCAAGTTAACAAAAATTTTAAACATTTTTGCAGCGAGAGGTGTTTTTAGGTGTTGGTGGACAGTCCATGGTAGGTATTAGCATCGAATTATAGTGTGAGGAAGTGAGCACAAAATGAACACGTGGGAACTTACTACCTGCCTCATGTATCACTGACTCATTCATCTCTCGATTCCTCTCACTTGTGTGTGTTTAAGAGGAATATGAACCATTAATAGTTTATTCTCTGTCTGTCTGATATTACGACAGTCCATGGTTTCATCATCGGATCGATCAACAGTCCATGGTAGGTCAAAATACGGTCAGTCCGAACTGACATGAACCGTGTAACCTTGGCCAATGATTCGCCAAATGGACTGTTGCCAAGACAAATGGTAGCTACCATGGACTGTCGACATATCTGATATACAATCATATGTTGCCTCATTATAACATTGCAGCTGTTATCTGGCTTCAATGTGAAGTGATCCAATCTACAGTTCATGGTCGCATGACAAATGGACTGGTGCATTCACCTACAATCATACTTGTCGATTCAGTAGGGTGTTTAATATTGGTTGAATAGCAATAGAAATACCAGTATATCTACTTCACTTAGATTAATTTGAATTATCTCGTCTGCTAGGATCTGTTCGAAAGTTGGTACCCCTAGCCCAGCTGAATTCAAATTTGCAAAACGTCATCGCTTATCTTTCCTTGATTGTGACGTCACGTCAGACCAGCCGCCCGGACACTGACCATTACAAGTGTTGACGAACAGCCATGTGGTCTGATGTGATGTCACAAACCAGCGTCAAACAAGGGCAGATAAGCGATGCGGATTTCATTTCTGAAATCGGCGGGACTTGAGATACCAACTTCGAAGCACTTTTCAATAGCTACTTGGAGACAAAATACTTCAAATAAAATCAAATGAAGTAGTTAGGCTGATATTTCAATCATTAAATGTCCCATGAAGAATATAAAGATAATGCCACGGCACTGTAGCTCATCTGTCTGTAACTGGAGAAAGTAGCTGTGAGAAATTTTTACTAAAGAACTGCAATAGATGAGTTTCTAACTTTTGTTGTCCCCCCTGAACACTAAATGATCCATGCAGTTATTTCCTGAGATTTCATGATAAAGTTTCATGGGAAATTCAAGATGCGGCCATATTGGATTTTCGAATCGGACAAGAAAAGGTATCTTGCTCAACTTGACCCCAAGGGGAACCTGTGTATCAAATTTGAGAAAGATCAATGCAGTAGTTCCTGAGAAATCGCGATAACAAAGTTTCATGGGGAAATCCAAGATGGCCGCCTGGTGGCCATATTGGATTTTTGAATCAGAGCAGAAAAGGTATCTTGCACAACTAGACCCCAAGGGCAACCTCTGTACCAAATTTGAGAAAGATCCATGCAGTAGTTCCTGAGAAATCACGATAATGTTTCATCTGGAAATCCAAGATGGCCGCCTGGTGGCCATATTGGATTTTTCAATCAGACCACAAATTGTATCTTGCACAACTAGACCCCAAGGGGAACCTCTGTACCAAATTTGAGAAAGATCCATGCAGTAGTTCCTGAGAAATCGCGATAACAATGTTTCATCTGGAAATCCAAGATGGCCGCCTGGTGGCCATATTGGATTTCTGAATCAGACCACAAAAGCATCTTGCACAACTAGAATTCCAAAGGGGAACCCGTGTATCAAATTTGAGAAAGATCCATGCAGTACTTCCTGATAAATCACGATAACGAAGTTTCATAGGGAAATCCAAGATGGCCGCCTGATGGTCATATTGGATGTTCGAATCAGAGCAGAAAAGTTATCTTGCACAACTAGACCCCAAGGGGAACCTGTGTACCAAATTTGAGGAAGATCCACGCAGTAGTTCCTGAGAAATCGCAATAACAATGTTTCATGGGGAAATCCAAGATGGCCGCCTGGTGGCCATATTGGATTTGTGAATCAGACCACAAAAGGTATCTTGCACAACTAGACCCCAAGGGGAACCTGTGTACCAAATTTGAGAAAGATCAACGCAGTAGTTCCTGAGAAATCGCGATAACAAAGTTTCATGGGGAAATCCAAGATGGCCGCCTGGTGGCCATATTGGATTTTTGAATCAGAGCAGAAAAGGTATCTTGCACAACTAGACCCGAAGGGGAACCTGTGTACCAAATTTGAGAAAGATCCATGCGGTAGGTCCTGAGAAATCGCAATAACAATGTTTCATGGGGAAATCCAAGATGGCCACCTGATGGCCATATTGGATTTTTCAATCAGAACACAAATGGTATCTTGCACAGCTAGACCCCAAGGGCAACCTCTGTACCAAATTTGAGAAAGATCCATGCAGTAGTTCCTGAGAAATCACGATAACAATGTTTCATCTGGAAATCAAAGATGGCCGCCTGGTGGCCATATTGGATTTTTCAATCAGACCACAAATTGTATCTTGCACAACTAGACCCCAAGGGGAACCTCTGTACCAAATTTGAGAAAGATCCATGCAGTAGTTCCTGAGAAATCGCGATAACAATGTTTCATCTGGAAATCCAAGATGGCCGCCTGGTGGCCATATTGGATTTCTGAATCAGACCACAAAAGTATCTTGCACAACTAGACCCTAAGGGGAACCTGTGTATCAAATTTGAGAAAGATCCATGAAGTACTTCCTGATAAATCACGATAACATAGTTTCATAGGGAAATCCAAGATGGCCATCTGGTGGCCATATTGGATTTCGAATCAGAGCAGAAAAGGTATCTTGCATAGCTAGACCCCAAGGGCAACCTCTGTACCAAATTTGAGAAAGATCCATGCAGTAGTTCCTGAGAAATCACGATAACAATGTTTCATCTGGAAATCCAAGATGGCCGCCTGGTGGCCATATTGGATTTTTCAATCAGACCACAAATCGTATCTTGCACAACTAGACCCCAAGGGGAACCTCTGTACCAAATTTGAGAACGATCCATGCAGTAGTTCCTGAGAAATCGCGATAACAATGTTTCATCTGGAAATCCAAGATGGTCGCCTGGTGGCCATATTGGATTTCTGAATCAGACCACAAAAGTATCTTGCACAACTAGAATTCCAAAGGGGAATCTGTGTATCAAATTTGAGAAAGATCCATGCAGTACTTCCTGATAAATCACGATAACGAAGTTTCATAGGGAAATCCAAGATGGCCGCCTGATGGCCATATTGGATGTTCGAATCAGAGCAGAAAGGTATCTTGCACAACTAGACCCCAAGGGGAACCTGTGTACCAAATTTGAGAAAGATCTATGCAGTAGTTCCTGAGAAATCGCGATAACAATGTTTCATCGGGAAATCCAAGATGGCCGCCTGGTGGCCATATTGGATATTTCAATCAGATCACAAAAGGTATCTTGCACAACTAGACCCCAAGAGGAACCTGTGTACCAAATTTGAGAAAGATCCATGCCGTAGTTACCGAAAAATAATGATGACAAGATTTCACTGGCAAATTCAAGATGGCCACCATGGCAGCCATATTTAAAATCGTATCGACATGGCATGAACAAATTCTGGTGTACTCATTGGGGGGAACATGCATGCCAAGTTTCAGCTTAATCGGCCAAGCGGTTTCAGAGAAGAAGATGTTTACGGACGACGCACGACGCACGATGGACGACGGACAGTCAGGCCATGACATAAGCCCATCGGGCCTTCGGCCCAGATGAGCTAAAAAGGAAAATATGAAAACCTTTGCATTTCACCTTTAAACTTTCAAAACACCTGATTTGTCAACTCAATTTTTTTAAAGCAAAACCAGTATCTGATAATCAGCCTGATTTGATAGACTTGCTCATACCAACCATGTATTTTTCAAAGGTGGAAAAGCTTATTCATTGCACTTCTGCTGCTAAAATCTCAAAATTTTGTGCAAGGTAAATAATGTTAAACTTACATGTAGTCAAGTTCCATATGACAAAACTTCCTTCTAAGAAAATGAAAGGGTTAAAAATGTTTCAAAAAAATTCACATTCAACCAACCGGAACTTGTAATGAATATTGCAGTCTACCTCTGGGATTGTGTGCAGGCCAGCTATTATCAATGAAGACAAGAAATTGTCCCTTCCATCACTGCGCAATTCAAATATTGGAATCTGGAAGGAAGAAATATTTACATGTACAGCAAATACAACACAGCAAAGAAGCAATCAGAGATTGCTCAATTGTATGCCCCCCCCTTCCGCTTTAATCCGACACTGCTCCGCCATTGTTCTGTTCTGTATTGGTCGGTGGAGGCCTAATTTGGATAATTATAAAAATTCTGTTTCTTTTTTCGGAAGTAATAATACAATGTTTTGATGCAAGATGTTCGCCAGGGCTTTCGCCAAATCTGAAAATGTGACCTGGTTATGAGGCCTACATTCCTTGGGAGTATATTGTGGTGAAATTATGAGGTTGATACTTCATGTAGAAACTATTGTCTGGGTCTTTGTGTCGTTGAAAAGGCACATATCTAGACACATTGTTGTCCACAGACTTGGCTATTGTATCCCCAGACTTGGCTATTGTATGCATTGTCTCATGAATCTTACATAAAGTATGAACCAATTATTTTGCACCCAATTCACTCTTTTTGGGGCAATTTCATACTTCAGGACCTATGTGGTCTGCTTTGGAATGTAGAATAACAATTTTATAGCCATTTTCCCAGCCCAAATCGGTTATGGACTGAGATCCAGCCTGAACAAAATGAATATATCCCATTCACTTAGGTTTGATGAACAAAGGGCCATAACTCTTGAAAATATAACCGAAAGCAGAGAAACTTCACGCTGCACAACTATGGGGCATTGACCACATACCATGCAAATTCCATACTTGTCCATATAATATTAACCGAGATACAGCCCGGACAAGTCCCAATTCACAAAGACTTGAAGAACAATGGGCCATAACTCTTGAAAAGATACGCGAAACGCGGAGAAACTTTACGCTGCACAACTATAGTGCACTAACCACATATCCTGCAAATTTAACATGAGGCAGCAGAGGTGCTACAACTCCTCAGCCCCTTAAGAGTCTAGACCAACATGTTTTTTATGAGTGTAGAAGTTTGGATAAATATCAGTGAGTTATGGCATGTGAAAAGCAAACCCAAGCCACAAGACAGATGAATGGATGGATACACTGACACACGGACGGACAGAGAGTCGGAATCCAGTATACCCTCAACTATGTACAGGGGTATAACATGAGATTGATCTAATCAAAACCCCTCAGCTTTCCCCAAGTGATTGTGACCCATGTGTATTGTGAATTGGGAAAGAGATAGTTCAATGTGGGATGATCAAGATATACCGGTAGTACATTCAGGCATATAGGACAGAAATAGAAATTAATATATCAGTAAAGGGGCATAACTCTGTAAAGTATGGGCCGAGGGGAGCCACTTTCGATAGGCGTCGGACTTAGCACTACAGGTTAAATAAGAACCGAGATGAATAAGCTGTACCAAACACAGATCTGCAGATATAACTTGTACATTCAACTACAGATAACAAAATCGGAGATTATTACATCCGAAAGGGGCATAACTCCATAAGTCAGGGCGAGTAATCCTTTGTTGGCTTGTAGAATACAACAATATAAATAAGTTTCCAAAATATAGTAGCTATACCGAACACAGTTCTGCAGATATAGTTGGTTACATTCATGCATATAGGACAGAAATAGAAATTAAAATCGACCGTAGAGGCCCATGTCCCCCGCTAGCAGCACCAGTTATGGTGGATTACATCCACCATAACTGGCGCTGCTGCTGCTGCGGGGGCCATGGATCTCTATGGTCGATTTTTTTTGGTCGATGATATCTCATATCATTGATGAAGAGTATGATTTGAACATGGAGATATCGCTGATGAGCTTAACATAATCTAATACAGCGGATGGCACCCATATTGAATTATGCACATCCATAAAACATACTACATGACAACTGTCCTCTCACCAATGTCCATGCACTCCCCAAGTTTGAAGTCGATCAGTTGAATTATTCTAGAGTTGTTGTCCAGACAAAATGCAACTGCTTAAAATGCAACATAATCCAATATCGCTGGTAGATGGCAGCCAAATTGGTTTATGCTCGTTCATGAAACACAATCCTAACCAGGATCTCACCAAGGTCAAGGGCCTCCCCAAGTTTGAAGTACATGTAGATCAGATGAATCGTACTCCAGCTATTGTCCGGACAAGATCAAACTGCTTAAAATCCAATGAAATCCAGTATGGCTGATGGTGGCCATATTGGATTAAGCACGTCCTTGAAAAACAATCCTAATCATCCTCTCAACAATGTCAAGGCACTCCCCAAGGTATGAAGTAGATCGGTTGAATCGTTCTTGAGTTATTGTCCGGACAAGATCCAACTGCTTATAATCCAATATGGCTGACGGCGGTCATATTCGATTAGGCACATTGCTAAAAAACAATCCCAACCGTCCTCTCACCAATGTCAAGTCACACCCCAAAATTGAAGTTGATCGATTAAATCGTTCACGAGTTATTGTCCGGACAAGAAAATCTAAGATCCAACTGCTTAAAATCTAATATGGCTGACAGCGGCCATATTGGATTATGCACATCACTGAAAAAAAATCTCAACCGTCCTTTCACCGATAAGGCCCTCCCCAAGTTTGAAGTAGATCAGTTGAATCGTACTCCAGTTATTGTCCAGACAAGATCAAACTGTTTAAAATCCAATGAAATCCAGTATGGCTGATGGTGGCCATATTGGATTAAGCACGTCCTTGAAAAACAATCCTAATCCTCCTCTCAACAATGTCAAGGCACTCACCACATATGAAGCAGATCGGTTGAATCGTTCTCTAGTTATTGTCCGGACAAGATCCAACTGCTTATAATCCAATATGGCTGATGGCGGCCATATTAGATTACGCACATTGCTGAAAAACAATCCCAACCGTCCTCTCACCAATGTCAAGGCACACCCCAAGTTTGAAGTTGATGGTTAAATCGTTCACGAGTTATTGTCCGGACAAGAAATCTAAGATCCAACTGCTTATAATCCAATATGGCTGACGGCGGCCATATTGGATTATGCACATTGCTGAAAAACAATCCCAACCGTCATCTCACCGATGTCAAGGCACTCCCCAAGTTTGAAGTAGATCAGTTGAATCATACTCCAGTTATTGTCCGGACAAGATCCAACTGCTTATAATCCAATATGGCTGCCGGCGGCCATATTAGATTACGCACATTGCTGAAAAAATCCCAACCGTCCTCTCACCAATGTCAAGGCACACCCCAAGTGTAAAGTTGATCGGTTAAATCATTCACGAGTTATTGTCCGGACAAGAAAATCTAAGATCCAACTGCTTATAATCCAATATGGCTGACGGCGGCCATATTGGATTATGTACATTGCTGAAAAACAATCCCAGCCGTCCCCTCACCGATGTCAAGGCACTCCCCAAGTTTGAAGTAGATCAGTTGAATCGTACTCCAGTTATTGTCCGGACAAGATCCAACTGCTTATAATCCAATATGGCTGACGGCGGCCATATTGGATTATGTACATTGCTGAAAAACAATCCCAACCGTCCTCTCGCCAATGTCAAGGCACACCCCAAGTTTGAAGTTGATCGGTTAAATCGTTCACGAGTTATTGTCCGGACAAGAAAATCTTACGGAATAACGGAATCACGGACACCGGTGTTGCTACTAAGTAGCGGGGGACAAATATATCTGTAAAGGGGCAGAACTCTGTAAAATATGGGCTGAGAGAAGCCACTTTCAATAGGAATCTGACTTAGCACTAGATAAATAAGTGTTGAAAATTTGGTGGTTGTATCTCAAGCGGTTTTGCCTAAAATGTGTTAACGGACTGACGGACGGACGTACATGTCGGACGAACGTACATGGCAATGACAATACCCTGAGGCCAAAATGGCCGAGGGGTAAAAAGTGATATCCACATATCTACAGGGGGTGGGGGGGAACATGTACAGTTGTGATCTTATTGCCCTGGCCTGAAACTAAGTGTCGGACGGGTCTTTTGTCCATTTGTCCTCTGTTTATCTGTTGCCCCATATCCTGTCAAGCAGTTGATGTTAATGTGAAACAATTATTTTTAAAAAATATCCACAAAATATTATTCACAATTCAACCCCTGTTTTATATATTTTTAAGAAAAGAAATATAATGTTTTTAAATGTTACAAATGGCCCATGGGATGGAAGAAATAACTACAACCGGCTAGAGTTACTGAGCTGTATCACGATGGGATGGTATCCGAATCAAAACAAACCTCCAATACCACACATGTTATTTTCATAGTGCCTAGTCACAATGTTACAAGATTGCAAGCCCAACATCATTGTGCTTTGGAAAAAAAAAAAAAAAAAAAAACCCACGCGAGGTATTGCCTATTGGAGATTTTCTTTGATCCTGAACAGATTTCCTTCAAATTTCAGAATAAAAATGCACAGATTACATACAGATACTGTGGAGAATTTCACTTCTCTAAGAAAAACTGGCTCCGATAGCGAAAAATCACATCCCATCATCCCCTGACGAATCTCCGTTGGTAATGCATTCAAGTCAGTGCAACAACAACAACAGTTCAACGATCATGTTTGCGTTGATTTATTGGGTTGGCCATACCTTTCGCTATCTTCCATGAAGTATATTTTAGAGGACTTGTTATGCGAGACACCGCTTGTACTGGCCGACGACCACAGTTCATTTTAAAACTGAAAACTCCATCATTGGATGTGTTGGCAGGAAGCACAAACACATGGGCACTACTTTCGTTTTTGACTACTTTCGTTTTTGACAGAATCTCACAGGTTCCTACAATTCTGTTACAAGACAAAGTACAAGTTGCCATTTTCCGATAAAACAGGCGTTTATTATCGTTCAAATCCATTCTGAGAACTTTTAGACGAAATAACAAGTCGATTTTCACAGTTTTAATGTCAGACTATTTTTTTCTCAACAGCGTAGTGATACGACAATTAGTCTGGCAATACCGTACTACTGAATATGCAGAGGAATATAGACTTCTAGACCAAACCAATGACCAGTCATTCACTACACTGAACCAATGGCAGACATACAACTTTACTATGGAGCTCTTGATAGGCTACATGCCAGGAAGAGTATGTAAATCAGTATGAAAGTAGGCCTAATGTATGCATACTTGGAGATCCCTTTTTAGAAGACTGGAAAATGGTAGAAAAATAAAAAAAAATGTAAAAAAATAATTAATGACCGGTTAGACCTGAAAGTTTCAAAGGCACAAGTAAAAAATAAAAGGATCATAACCTGTAAGTTTCAAGAACTTCCTTGCAATAGTTTTCGCGATACGGCTCGGACAGACGGACAGACACACTGCTGGGGCCACAACAATACTCCTGAGCCCGTAGGGCTGAGGAGTAAAAATTCTCCATACAATATTAACCAAGATCCAGCCCGGACAAGTCGCAATTCATGGAGATTTCAGGAACAAAGGGCCATAACTCTTGAAAATATGAGCGAAATGGGAAGAAACTTTCCGCTGCACAACTGTGGGGCACTGACCACATATCATGCAAATTTTGTACTTGTCCATACAATATTAACCAAGATCCAGCCCGGACAAGTCCCATTCACAGAGATTTCAGACAAAGGGCCATAACTCTTGAAAATTATACCGGAACTCAGGGAAAACTCTACGCTGCACAACTACGAGGCACTAGCCACATTCCATGCAAGTTTCAATCCTGTCCATCAAATATTAACCGAGATATCGCGCGGACAAGAAATTCGGACGGACAGACGGACGGACGGACGGCACGACAGACGGACGGACGGACGGACAAAGCAATCGCTATATGCCCCCCCTCGGGGGGGCATAACAAAATAATAATAATGTACGAAGTCCTGATAATTTATCTTCTCTGACATCTCACGCAGGAGTTGGGAAGTGTTTCTTTTTTTCTTTTCATATAATATTAATAAAGGATACCCAGAATGTCAGTTTAGTTTCAGCATGTCAGTACTTGGTTATACACAGATAACAACTACAGAGACAAGCAGCCAGAGGATGCCAGGTCCTCCACCGAAATGGCAGCTATAGTTTTGAGAGCATTGTTAGTGTCAGGGATATACATGAGGGAGGCAATAGCTCAGCTGCTTGTTATAATGAGAGTTACTGTTGGACGCATGAAGTATTCGCTGGTATGAGAGTGGTGGGGATTCTTCGTTATATATGTTTGCAAGCATGCTTACATGAAAACCTCCTAATCACCAAATTTAGATTTTGCCATCAGGTGGCGCCACCTGTAGCTGCAAGTGGGCGAGATTCAACTCCAAGTGACATCTCACAGCATGTTATCTACGAACCAAATTTGACAAGAATTTGAGGAGGGACCTCAAGTTATTGCCCGGAAACCAAATTTGAACTTTGCCATCAGGTGTCGCCACCTGTAGGTGCAAGTAGGCGAAACACAATCCCAAGTGACATTTCATGGCATATGGTATCTGCATATCAACTTTGAGCAGAATCAGTGGAGGGTCCTCAAGTTATTGCCTGAAGTGAGTTAATAGAATTTAACGTCGCTTTCAACAATATTTCAGCTATATCGCAACGAATCAATTAAGCACCACCCAGTCAAGTTGTGTTCCTGTTACTTCAAAGAAGAAATCTTTGAAGCAGCGTGGAACCAGACATCATCCATCCACCCTATAAAACACTGAGGACAGCACACAAGACACAGACTGGACGCTTAAATGGTGTAATAAAGACGAGGGATATTACAGTGCTAGACATCACATTATCAAGTTCCTGTTGCTTCTCAGCAAAATGCATTGAAGCATTGCCTGGAAAACAAATTTTGATTTACCAACAGGTGGTGCCACATGTAGGCACAAGTGGCGAAACACAATCCCAAAGATGGAACACTCTAGTGGTGCCACCTTCAGGCAGATCTTGCTGAAACGCAACACCAACCGACGTCTTGTCACAAGGAATGTGTATGCCGAATTTCGGAGAAATCTGACAAAGCATTTCAAAGTTATTGCTTGCGAAAATTCAGACAGACATCCACAGAAGGATGGAACAAACTCTAGTGGTGCCACCTTCAGGCAGATCTTGCTGAAATGCAATACCAATTCACGTCATGTCGCAAGGATTGCATACGATGAATTTCGGAGGAATCTGACAAAGCGTTAAACTTATTGATTGCGAAGAATTTCACAGACAAGAACAGACATGTACGGACATCCACCGAAGCTTGGAACAAAACCAGTGGTGCCACCTTCAGGTGGATCTTGCCGAAACGCAATACCAATCTGCACCTTGTCGCAAAGAATGCATATGCCAAATTTCGAGGGACTCTGACAACGAGTTTTAAAGTTAGTGCTTGCGAAGAATTCGCATGGACATGAACGGAAAATGGAACAAAACCAATTTAAAGTTCCCCGGCTGTGTTGCGGCAAGGGGCAAACATAGATGTAATGGGGCATTTGGCAAAAGACACTTTCAATTGTGGACAACTCAAAACCGATCAAGAAACAGTTAACCAGAGGGTGTTCAGTGATCTTCAAACATGAGGATAACTGTCCATAGATACATCATAATTAACCATGCAACTGTCTGTTAATAGCACGGTTCGATGTTTGTCAGAAATAATCAATACTAGACTTGCACTATAAATGAAGTTAATCCTCAGACCATACTATCTGCCCCGATAGCAGCGACACATGCATCGACACGTGGCTTCCTGTATGATTTCTAGTTCGTTCTCATGGTCTCTTTCCCATCTCTTCAGCAAGGAATTTTTATCTGTTGATAACTGGTGTGAATATGGTAAATATGGATCAATTTATTTTACGATCCCAAGAAAGAACCATTATGCTTACAACCATGATAATTTTGGCAACTTTATATGTTGAAAATAGTCCAGTTATCAAAGATTACAAATATTTCCAAGGCTGAAGAGATAGTAAAGCAACTTGATTAATGAACTGCAAATCAGGAAGGGAGCCATGCATCAATACACCAGCCTCTGCTGTAGATAGTATTTCCCAAGGATAAACTCGAATTATTGTGCAACTCCTGGATTGTTTAGGGAAAAAGATTCAGCCTGTCACATGATTACTCTTCGCCTTACTATCGAGCAGTCGGCAAGTTCTGTGAGTGTGGACTCAAATTCAGCAGTGTGAAGGTCACTGAACAACATCAAGATATGAACAATTGTCAAATTTAGTTTCCAGTTTCTAGATCGGTATTAATCAGACTGGCTTTAATTGAGACGTCACCCACCATCGATCAAGCAGTGATGATGCCAGCTTTCAGCTGTGACATTGCAATTCTGCCAGGAATCAGTGAAGTGTGCAAGCTGAACTGTTAATAATGTGATGGTGTCTACTGATGTCCAGTAGAGGTAGTACCACCAAGGCTTTGGTGCAAGACCTCCTGGATAAAACACTGACAATACAACTTGCAGAAGATCCTTTGTCAATAATATTTTGTGACTCTTACACCAGATCCTTGCCATAGTACCGTACATTATGACCCACCTGTGATCCAGTGAGGATGATGGGTTTTCCCAGGTTTTCACACATGAAGGAAAGAGCGGAGGCTGTGTACGCCATGGTGTCAGTTCCGTGCAGGATCACAAAACCATCAAACTTATCATAGTTTTTCTGTAATGAGAAAAATCAGCCCTGATTTATTCCACAATGAGAAATCTTAAAATTCTAACGAAAGAGAATCAATGTACATGTATGATGCATTTATGACAGAAGGAAGAAAATAAGAATGCCTACAATTCATGATGTAGCAGTATGTAATATAGAGATCTACATAATGGAATATGATCATGTAAGTGAGTGAGTGAATATGATTTAACGTTGCTTTCAACACTATTTCAGTCGTATCACGACATTTGGTTCCTATTCCTTTTCACACCCGGAAACCACACGGGTAGGGTCCTATTGCTTTCAACATCCGGGACCCCACGGGTGGGGTGCTATTCGTTTTCACACCCAGAAACCCCATGGGTGCCCCAGTTAGACACCTCTTACGACAAGCTCTCTGAGGGGCTGAGGCCTATTCTTACCATGACCAGGAGAGTGTACAATGACACCACAGGTCAATCCCCGGGAGCACTAAGGGGCTGATCTTGTAACTACGGTGAAATGCGAAAGTAGCAATTTTTCATTACTATATCATGATTGAGGATATGATAAGGTTTATATCCCTTCATTTTGGTGCTGTTATCAGTAAATCTAGGATGTCATCCGAGTTCAATATCTGGAACTGAGTATGCATTGCATGTGGTCTTTGTTCTGTGATGTCGCCAAACATACTACTCATACATGTACCTATCTATGTCAATGGAACGAGATATGTTGTCCCTGTGCGAGCTCAACATTATCTTGTTAAGTCATCTTGTTTGTCGTCGGGTTCAGACACCATATGGCATCAACCGTCCATGAATGGTCGATACTTGGTGTAAGAACGCATTGTTGAGGCTTTTGTTGAGGCTTTTAAGTGCAGCTGAAAAGGGTCACATCTAGACGCATTGTTGAGCTCAGACAGGCTATTGTAGGCTTTGTCTTGTGCGTTCTTACACCAAGTATAAACCCCATGAATAGTGTGACAAGGTAGTGATTGAGTCCAGATGACATCACCGTTTACAGTGCACCTCTGTGTAAAATTTTACTGATATTAGAGCCTTGACAAACTTGTGTTTCATTCGTACAAGTCTGAAATACTGTTCTATTATGTGGAATAAGTGGCAACAAATCTATATGGATAAGATTGAACAAGTAGACATGTTTCATGAATTTTTAATGATTTAAGACAAAATGCCACTATTCTGGTAGCCAGTACAAAATGTTATGTCATCGATGTAAACTGTTAGCGATTTAAATTTCTTACATAAATGTGTACATTCCCATTTTAACTGCTCCTTACCTTATCGAGAAATTATATTTTAAGTGCCTTTCTCGATCACTTCAAACTATTTTACCTTTTAGAGTTCCGCTTTCTAGAATAAATGTTCGCAAGTTCTCTGTTTTTAGATGAGTCGTCTTTGAATGAGCTTTATTGACAGGCTGAAATAGACAGTTTTCATGAGTCATCTTTGAAAACAGATATCAAAAGACATTTTTATCACCGATTTTAGCTGATATTCTCATCGTATTCAATCATATTGTGCATCATGTAATTCTAGTCTAAATGCACAATTCTAATTTGCAGGGTATTTGGTCTTGTATCTCCATATTTTACTCAGATGTACATTCCTTGGACTGACTTTCGGTCCATAGCCTTGTGTATATGATAGGTTTCATATTGTCCATTATGTTTTATGCGATTGTTATATTTACCTGTTATCGGACCAATTGTGGGTCCTCTTCTGGGCCTGTTGGATTTTGTATGAATAAACTAAACTAAATCAAGGGGAATCATAATCATGTAATCCTCTTGTTTAACTGGCTAGTTTATTATCATTCCAACAAATTCGCAATTGACCAATGCAGGACACTTTTTTTTGTATATGTGAAAAGTTTATTTCAAAAGGTTCAACATATGCTTTATACAAAAATATTCCTTTGCTTTAACTGGTTCACATCCTGTTACGTTAAGTTCCCTAAGTATTCTCGACCCTTAGTAAATTCGAAAACGGGCATTTTTCGCCAAGTCACGTGACACTGTTCCCTAAGTAATCGAAAACGGCCCATTCGCGAGAAACCGCGGTCCTAACTATTCGAAAATCCTCCATTTATCGTGGTCACGAGATTGATAATATTATGTAGTTGTGCGATGGAAAAACTTCCAGATCAACGAGTTTCCTTAGAATTAGTATTTGATAAACCTTGCAAACATTTTGAGCATTTTGAACATAACCAATTGTAACAACTAAATTGATTTTCATTATGTCTCAAACAAAATGTATCCAATGTTTAAACCGCGATGATTTCTCATGGTCATTAAATTGAGAATATTGCCGGTTTACGGGGACGTGCGCTATTAAACATTGCTGATTGAAGAGAGCATACGTTCGATATTATACTGAAAATATCAAAATGAAGAACTGGAAGTTGCTTTTCATTCGGTCTTAACAAAAAATAATGCTGAAGTTTGACCGGACATTTGAACTACGGATTTTTTTAGTCGCGGGGTAGAGATTTACGATCAACCCCAACCCCAAGTTGCATTAATTTTGGCGACTGTATGCCATGTGCGCCTCACCCAAAAACCAGAAACGCGCCTGTTTGGGTCCGACTTCGGATTTTTTTTTTCCTAAGACACGAATGTTGAGATTCCCAGCTATGATACTGAAAACATATTTTGTACTGTTCAGACAAAAATAATTTAGAAACATATCATTTCCAACGAACGCGGCGATTCAGAATATTTTACGGCCGTGGAATTCGCGGTGATGCATATACCGAAAGAAGTTTGCGCTCTTGTATTCAATTTTTCAGGAGCAAGCAATAGTACAAACTTATTCTCTTCAATCACCCCTGGATAAAATAGAAACGAGGATATTATTCAGAGAATTATCATGAAAGGAAAGCTGTGACGTGCAGGATTAACCGTGACGTATGGCTGCATTGGAATCTACATAGCCGTAAAAAGCGTGGAACGGCGTCATTGTGCACGGTGTCATTGTTTCATGGTTTGAACGGGTTCTTAAAAGTTTGTAAAAGTGCATAATTTTTATATTGAAAATTAAAGGCCTTGAAAGTCCTTGAAAATTAGAATTTTTGAGTGAGTTTTTTCACACTATTAGTAAAGATATTACGGTACTTCTGATTTGATTATTGACACAAAACTTGAATGTCGGTAGAGACGTTTACGTAAGATAGCCGAGATCATAGGCGGTAATTTGATAGCAACTGAAGCGGAGGTCGGAATAGTGGGTTGAGATTAAATGTTAAAAAAATAAAAAGATGGAATAAACTAATAGGTTTTCTGTCTACTTATTCTCTAAATTATACTGTCTGAAATGTGAATTAATTTTGCTGCACCCATGAGGTAATGTTAGATAAGAACACGGTTGTACATTTGGCTGTTTCGTCACCATCATCTATCGATCTGTCTTTCGTCAGAAATATTCCAGAATACATTTACATCTGAAACAGATTGAACCAATTTTCTGATTAATTAAAACTTAGATCGTGGATTGATGCAGGTCATGTTCGACCTATAATAGTATATTGAATAAAACTTGGTAAACATGTGAGTGTATGGCCAAAAATGACAATAGCTGCAGTCGAGCCATATTTCAAGACAGAATAATGATCTGAGAGAGGTAAAAGGGAATTCTTTTTCAGCTTTGAAACATTTTTATTTTTTATTTTTCATGAAGTCGTGATCTCACTGTTATGAAGGCATAATATATTGAGGTGGTGTTGGCTGAATATATTATGAAGCGGGAACCATGTACAAGCGCAAGTTTGGCCCACGTGCCATGTTATCCAAGTATTGATCACGTGATGATATTGCAACTCCGTATGGCGGGAAAATGTACAACCAACACGTGGCATGTTGAAACTTTCATTCTGCCATGTCTACAGACCGCACCCAATTCTATGAAAGTATTTTCATACATTTGTTAATAAAGGATCGAAGGGATACAGCGAATTGTTAGAATGAGCAAGCAATTCAAGCAAGCAATTCAAGCAAACAATTTCGTTTAGCCGCTATTCATGGCGGGATGAGCTCGTTCCAGTTGGGAAGATTGTATATATATCGTCTCAGACGAGTTGGCCCTGATATGGGACTCCAGTCGAGTTGGCGCTGATATGGGCATTCAGATAGTGCCGGGCGCCTGCTTAATTTGCTGTTCGTTTCATTGACATAAACAGTTTGAAAAGCCCTTCCACAATATTTCCCTATGAAGACCAATCAAGAAATTATTAGGGTTGATTCTCAGTCTGAAAATGACGTAATCTGTGTTTCCTCATTAGATCGTTATATATTTTCCCGTAAACATCATTGGCGTCACTGGGATAGTTGGGCCTAGTCTTCTCGGCTGTGAAAATTTTTTGGTAAGAGTTCAAGCATGTCCTGAAGAGAAAATATGAGAATGTCTAAGTGACAGAATATGTCCTTGTCCTGTATGTACTAATACAAGGATATACGCAAATTTGTGATTTTAAATTGGCCGGGCGTCCGATGAAACTAATTCGAACCTAATAATAATGGTTGAAGAGCAGAAAGAATGCTTTATTTATCCTTTGATCAATTGCGAAATATTGCCTGACAAATCTAAACGCACAACATTAGGCTTCATTCTACACACAAAGTATAGTGAATGTCTCGTGGTTGTTGATCTTATATCATTTAAGAGTGCTGTCTGGGGTAAATATCACAAAATTAAAGAAACACCACAGTCGACGTATTGTGATCTTTCATTGTCGAACGGTATGGGCATTTAATATGGGGACTCTAATTTACGAAAACGTCCGTTTTTCTGAACCGACCTGCACAAACTATTCGGAAGTGGTCAGTTTTTCACGACTGCGATATTCACTTCCGGTCACGAATACTAAGGGAACTTACCGTAACTTCATATTAGGTGTAACATAAATTGCCGAAGGTTTTTGCGAAACTTAGTTGCTAGAGAGATACATGTAGTTTAAGGATACTGTTAAGTATCTCTCACAAATTGATATTTTTATCATGGCAAATCAAACAGGAGGAATGCAATTTTTACTACTATCCAATGATCTTTTTTCTAACAGACTGTGATGTTGATCTTCGAAAAGTACTACAGGCCTTGTGATCTCTATGGACCCTGGCGAGTGATTGAAGCACACCTAAAATGGTGCGAGGTGTGTGGTTAGCACGCCTAAAATGCACACCTAAATTTTTTTGAGGCGTGTGATACGGTGTTTGAAACGTTAAGGTGTGAATTGAAATAAATGTGTGCTGGCCGAGAATTCATCCATTCATGGATTCTCACAGCAATGTTTCAGGAGAATCCAGGGGGAACTAATATTTACTGGTTTACTCCACATTAGCTATGAAAGATATTGAGGTGATAATAAAACCAAGAAACACTGTTTTATTAAAGTTTGTTGTTTTTTTGTATTTAAAATTAACACAATCAGTTAATGAGCCGGAGCCAAAGGCTGAAAACAAGATTGGCAAAATAGAAATAAAACTCTGAAAAACCACACTGAGTAGGACTGGCACATGGCAATTTTTACATCGTCATCACTGCAATCATTCAATCCATTCACTTGCCTTCAGTAACAGAAATCTGGAATGTCTGAATCAGTTTCCATTTCCAAACACTTGCAATGTCCATCGCTGTTTACGTGTCTAACCAAGTTTGGCTTCAGCAGGTAACTAGTTTCGTTTTTGCCGTAACTGATGTCGACCGGCTACTATAATTTTGCATACACAGTGTTTAGTTGATCGCAGTGTTTCTGACACACTTTGCAAAAGGCCCGTACCACCTTCATCGTTAAAACAGAATGCAAAGTTATCCCTCAAGCTACTTTCCCACTGACACAGGGCCGTTTTTCTAATTTGTTTCCGCATCTTTATGCCCTGTGTCGGTATCAATTTCGTTTCGTTTTCAATTGCCAAGCGGAAGGTAGCCCGTGACACTTGTTTTAATGACAGCGATTGGCGGGCTGCTGTGAACGAGCCAATGAAAACGCTCGACAGATTAGCGAACATATCGACTAGGACTGGCACATGGCAATAGATAGATGATATAGAGCCCAGTTTTCAACAGCATGTGTGTTGACGATCGGCGAACGGGGCTCAATCGTAAGTTTTCAACAGGTGACGTTTAATTTTACGTTTAATTCTACGCGAATCCGTTTCGGTTCGCGCGAATGCCCTGTCAGGCTTATCTTCACGCGAATGGATTCGCGGATTCGCATCAAAATTTGACATAGCAAAATTTTGAAAGGGGATCATAAAGTTTAAGGCGCGCTTTCAAAACGCGCCTCAGTGCCTCTTCAGGCGCGTTATGGTGCGCGTGCGCGATCGCGCGCCTCAAATCACAAGGCCTGGTACTATATTTATTATGCATCCGATGATGTTAGTCCATTTGCCATTTTGTCTATTTGTCATTTTGTCCGATTGCCATTTTCTCTATGTTGTCCATTTGCCATTTTATCTGTCTGCCATTTTTCCATAAGTTGTCAGTTTGTCTGTTGCCATTTTTTCTGCTCCACATCATCTAGGGAATTTGATTTACATGTATGCCATTTTGTGCAATTGCCATTTTATCTGGTTGCAAATTTTGTGTTTTCCCACTCCCCATCATTATTATTATTCACCTCCTACATGCACATGTATGAAGTGTATATTATATACATTAATCTGTTCCATACATGTAGTACTGTTAGCTGTTCTATTGAAGCATGTAAATGAGACCAGTTCCTGTGGGATATCTTCATAGAAATAAACAAATAACTCAACCAAAGAACAGCACTGGCAGAACCTGTCCTATTAATACCCATATTCAGATCAGCTTACAGAACAGTAAAGAATTATAGTTGCTACATCAATTTTGTATTACATATCACCCATAGTTATAACATATTAAAAGATCCTGCTATTATTAGGCACATCTACAATGTACATGTCAAGTTTGATCAAAATCTCACTTTCACTTCATATACACATACATGTGTGTGGTATGGGAGAACATTATAAATTATGAATGGTTATACATGTTAAAAATTGAACCATCTTGTGCTTCTACTTCAACAAGAATATGGCCCTGAACTCATGAAGGGAAAAATGGCCTAATGAAAGTGTTGATGGACTGACTTGCTAAACCTTGAGCCATGAATAATGATGGATGCACAGTCAAACACAGAACACATGTGCACAAACTAGTCAAACATTAGTTTGTTGATGAATGTCATTAGTCATGTTAGTAGTGGCTAGAAAACGTTGGTTGGAACCGTTCTGGAACATCCCAGTCAACAAAGCTAAAGATTGGTTATCCACAAAGGCGTTTTTATTCGGTTAAGATAGTGCCACGGCACTGTAGCTCATCTGGCTGTAACTGGCGAAAGAAGCTGCAAGAAATTTTTACTAAAGAACTGCAATAGAGGAGTTTCTAACTTGTGTTGTCCCCCCGGAACACTAAATGATCCATGCAGTAATTTCCCGAGATTTAAATATAACAAAGTTTCATGGGAAATTCAAGATGCGGCCATATTGGATTTTCGAAATGGACCAAAAAAGGTATCTTGCACAACTGGACCACAAGGGGAACCTGTGTACCCAATTTGACACGATCCATGCAGTAATTTCCTGAGAATTCACGATGACAAAATTTCGTGGGGAAATTCAAGATGGCTGCCTGGTGGCCATATTGGATTTTGAATCGGCCCAAAAAAGGCATCTTGCACAACTAGACCCCAAGGGGAACCTGTGTATCAAATTTGAGAAAGATCAATGCAGTAGTACCTGAGAAATCGCGATAAAAAAGTTTCATGGGAAAATCCAAGATGTCCACCTGGTGGCCATATTGGACTTTCGAATCAAATCACAAACGGTATCTTGCACAACTATACCCAAGGGGAAACTGTGTAACAAATTTGAGGAAGATCCATGCAGTACTTCCTGAGAAATCACGATAAAGTTTCATAGGGAAATCCAAGATGGCCGCCTGATGGCCATATTGTATTTTCGAATCAGAGAAGGTATCTTACACAACTAGACCCCAAGGGGAACCTGTGTACCAAATTTGAAAAAGATCCATGCAGTGGTTCCTGAGAAGTCACGATAACAATGTTTCATGGGGAAATCCAAGATGGCTGCCTGGTGGCCATATTGGATTTTTGAATCTAAGCAGAAAATGTATCCTGCACAACTAGACCCCAAGGGGAACCTGTGTACCAAATTTTAGAAAGATCCATGCAGTAGTTACCAAGAAATTGCGACAACAATGTTTCATCGGGAAATACAAGATGGCCGTCTGGTGGCCATATTGGATTTTTGAATCAGACCACAAAGGTATCTTGCACAACTAGACCCCAAGGGGAACCTGTGTACCAAATTTGAGAAAGATCCATGCAGTAGTTCCTGAGAAATCGCGATAACATAGTTTCCTGGGGAAATCCAAGATGGCCACCTGGTGGCCATATTGGATATTCAAATTGGACTAAAGTACAAATGTTGTACAACTAGACCCAAGGGGAACCTGTGTACCCAATTTGACAAAGATCCAGGCAGTAATTTCCTGAGAATTCACGATGACAAAATTTCATGGGGAAATTCAAGATGGCTGCCTGGTGGCCATATTGGATTTTTGAATCTAAGCAGAAAATGTATCTTGCACAACTAGACCCCAAGGCGAACCTGTGTACCAAATTTGAGAAAGATCCATGCAGTAGTTACCAAGAAATTGCGATAACAATGTTTCATCGGGAAATACAAGATGGCCACCTGGTGGCCATATTGAATTTTTGAATCAGACCACAAAGGTATCTTGCACAACTAGACCCCAAGGGGAACCTGTGTACCAAATTTGAGAAAGATCCATGCAGTAGTTTCTGAGAAATCGCAATAACAAAATTTCATGGGGAAATCCATGGAGAAATCCTGGTGGCCATATTGGATATTCAAATTGGACTAAAGTACACATGTTGTACAACTAGACCCAAAGGGGAACCGGTGTATCAAATTTGAGAAAGATCCATGAAGTAGTTACCGAAAAATAATGATGACAAGATTTCACTGGCAAATTCTAGATGGCTGCCAATCGTATTGACAACGCATGAACAAATTCTGGTGTACTCATTGGGGGGAACATGCATGCCAAGTTTCAGCTTAATCGGCCAAGCGGTTTCAGAGAAGATGTTTACGCACGACGGACGACGTTAGCCCATGGGGCCTTCGGCCCAGATGAGCTAAAAATTCAATCACAGGAAGTCTTATTGAGATTTTAAACCATAAAATCTGGGCATGATCAAATTTATTAAAGCAAGAAGTTGAGAAAATGGTTCAAAATCATGTTGATAATGCATTATTTCTTTGTTATTTCAATGATTTTAGAGAGGGATAGAAATGATTAGAACAGCCGATTGAATTGTGTCCCCAAAAATTGCGGGTAACTGAATTTTGACAGGGGGGGGGGGGTGAATCATTAGATGGATTATCGACCATACCATATATTCCCAGCTCCTTACTGCCACTGAAACAACATAAGCTACGTAACATAACACATGATACATTAGAATATTGATACAACTTTGAAAAGGGAATATGGGTATGAAATGAAAGAAACTGGCTATGTTTTGATTAGCAAATGTCACTGCCTTTGTTGTATCACAATGACATTGGCGGATGATAGCGAAGTGATATTTTCCAGAAACAAGACAGAATGAACAAGGTTATCATGAATCTATGAAGGAAACACAAGAGCCTAATTGGTACTGTAACTACCTCATTCAAATGAAATCTATGAGTCTTTCAGGTTTCAGTGAGTTGCTGATGGTCAATGACCTAGACTGTTGACCTTTTTACCTCAGTCTTCCTACCCAACATCACTTTCAACATCCCCTCACAAAAATGTGACTCCTATGGTTTCCCGATTTTTTTATCCCTAGTATAGCCTTGACCTTTCGACTCCAATAAGTTTCTTGTTTGCCATAATTTAAGCACGAGGTATTCCTGAAGTTAACGATCACAGTTCACATCCTTGAACTGGAGTAATAGCCTATACAATGTTTTCAACAATTCTCTGGGAGGTTTTTTTTTCGGGGGTGGGATGTGATGTTGACCTTTGACACTTTCAGTACCTTGGATATCATCTCTGAGATATATATATACACAAAAAGATAACTGGAATTTTGATGATTTCCTGATTGTTGGGGCAAATGTAAGATATTGACCGTAATTTTGTTTTCAGATATTTAGTCTTCCTCTCATACACATCCCTTGCAAACAATTGCAATTTTCAATAAAGTCTGATTTTTTTGCCGCAGTGACCTTGACCGTTGACCTACTGACCTCAATTTTGCCACACAAAAAGTATGCGACCTCATAATTATCCTGGTAAAATTTGAGAGGAATTAGTGAATCGGTTGAGAAGTTAAGAAAGTGAATAACGACAGTCAAGAGAACGAGAAAGAGGAGAATGAGCATTCCATAAGACTTCCGACATGACATACATGTAGTCCTTCTACATGTACAAGTAAGTATCTCTGTACCCGGGTGGACATGGGTGTTGGAGGGAGCTACATTTCGTCACTGAATAATAGCTAATTAGTGAAGACCCAAGAAGGCGCCCTTTATGAAGCGAGAATATTTTGTTACACGCTCCCGTCCCCCACCAACCCTCTTTCTGTAAATACTGTACTCTGAATCTCCCTATGTTTAACATGTGTAGTCATATTTTATATGCTCTGGTTTTGTGCACTTTTGTAAAGTTGCCCCAGTTTATCTCATAAAACACCCAGGCAGTCTGATAATATATCTATACATAAGACCCCACTCTGTCCAAGAGGTTTATCAGTATTTTATTACAGCTACTCTACAACAAACACCAGATACATGTAATTAAGACCTATAAATCTCTGCCCCAGACTGGCCAGCTTGAGGTTACATGTAGAAGATTGTAAGTTTAGCCATTACCATACCATAAAGTGCATGCTTTATCCATGCAAGAATAATAGGGCAGTTTGTTGGTTGGGTTGGGGGGGGGGGGGAAGTATGATTAATTGGTTCAGAAAAGCTGATGAATGGACTGTCTGAGCATGCCATGGAATACTATTTTTTTGGCATTTCATGAGCCAATCTGGTTGCTTTTCTATAATTCATGGAGAATATCACATTCCATTTAAGTTCCAGCTATAGATTGGAGCCAATGAGAGAATATTGGTCAACAATATATGGACCAGCATGATGCCAGCAGGATTTCTCTGCATTCATCAGTTAAGTACTGTGATCAAGACAAACACTTCACAGTATGAGTAATGATTTTAGTAACATTCACTCTACCAAGCGATAACATAATTCCTTTCAATGTCCAAAATTTGACAATCATTTTTTCCCTGCACTAGGGTTTAACTTAAATTTTAATTCATTTTCAACATCATTTCAAAGTTCCACTTGCATTATATGTATTACATCAGAATACAATTTTCAGGCAGATAAAATGATCAAGTTTTTCAATAAATCACTTGGACAAGTGATTTCATCCAATTTTTGGCTTCCTCCACATGTATTAACAGCGCAAGCTGGATTTACAAATTGCAAGCAGCCAATATCAATACAATATAATAGATATATACTTTCAGGATTTGCTCCACAACAAATATATACCCAATATAAAGAAACACTTTGCAAGGCATAAAACGCAACGAAGCAGTGAAGAGGTGTAAATTGATAGAATATGAAATCTGGTAATTTATCATTTATCAGAGGTAAAATGCAAAGGTTGTCAATTTTCAATGGAATGGAAGACATCATCCCAGTGGAGGTCAAGTACATCCCCCTGACCTTTCAGGCAACAGATGACACAAACAGTAACTGAATACAGTCTACCCTCGCTATAAGGTGCCTCGATAAAGCGCTGATTCTGATATAAGACGGGTGCTGTCATGTCCCCAAAATTATCATTTCAGTCCTTTTATAACACTGAAAATATATAAGGGGATTCAAATTTGGTCTCCCAATAACAGCGTAAAAGCGAGGTTACACTGTAGTAACAAGGTAGTGAGCCTAGATAAGATCACCGATTACAGAACACCAATGCATCTTCGAGAAGCAGTCATTACTCTTCTCCTGTAAGTGTTGGACTGGTTAATTTTTAATTATTTCAACAAATTTACAGTCAACCAATGTGGAGTTTTTGTATGTATGTGGAAAGTTCAGTATTAACACGTTTTAATAAAAATTAAAATTCCTTTGCATTTCACCTTTGAGAATGGAGAAATATATCTTTTCAGTTCATGCAAAGTAAAATGGTTTAAAGCTTGCATATCAATAGAGAATCGAAACATGTGCTGCGCATTTCAAAACCCCTCATCTGAATCCCAGCCCTTTCATCCCATGCAGACCCAGTTACATTATACACATATTAACTTGTGACAGAGTCAATACCATGAAACCTGGACATGAGGCCAGACTTGGTCGAGCAGACCTGACAGAGGCCACAGGCCGAGGTCAGGTCTGCTCGCCCGTGATTGTCCTGACCGACCTACTCACAGTAAATCAGTGATTGTCGGGACAGGCCTACTCCAAAAAAACTAAAATTACACTACTTGTCCTTCACTATAATGCTGAAGTTTGGAAATATTGACCACATTATAGAGGGTCCTTACAACAACATCTATATTGGGGGTCATACCTGTCACTGTGGCGTTGCGGTCCTGAAACCTTTATAACAAACCATGCCGTGAGACCGTAGTTATGAAGTTATTCCAATATAAATGCATGCCTTTACATAAAATGAGCCTCCATTTTCAAACATTTATTTTCCAAAAGTTCGACATTTTTCATTCAACTGATGATATCATTTTCTGTGGAATTTAATGTTTTTCAATAATGTGAATGTCACACTCTATAAGATCAATATCTCAGCAACCACAAAAACATTTGGAAAAGTGAAGCAGCTCTATTTGCTTATTAACCCAGTTCAAACAGCCATGCCAAATTTGGAATCTCCATCATAATGAATATACTTTAAAACTGGAAAAAGTTAAGCAAGAAACCGATTAGAGGTTATTGACGGATAGTGATCCCACACCCACCACATTCATTATGTGACACAAGTGTGAATGACCAGCTTAAAGTGGTCACTCCATCAGGTGAAAATTGTCCCAAAAAAATATATATTGAAGGCTAAAATAGAAACAAACCATTATTCACCAAGTGAACAAAAAAGAATACAGAATGTTCAATAAAGTTTTTTTTTCTCATAAATTTGGACCCCCATGTGAGATGCAAGACCTGAAGTAGGCTGACATTGTGACCTTATATGGCAATCATTTATAGTTTATTTGATAGGATTTCTGAGAAGTGGTGTTATCTTAACCTGGGCCCCACCCTGTGGTCTGTAGGTCAATAGGCTGACTGGGGACTTACTATTCCAAACAGCTCACATAAACAACATCTTTCAGAGTCCAAAGTGTTCTCTAGTTAACATGCATCTCAACGTCATTTGTCATCCACATTTGGGGGTCACTGAATGTCATAGATTAAGTACCCCTAATGGCCCTATGTAATAAAATCAAAATCCATAAGACTTCTTCAACCTCAAGGGGGAGCCTGTAGGTAATTTATTATCCTCTACCAGTTACATGTATACCTCTCATGTATGAAGACCCACAGCATGAACAATGTTGAAAGATTGAATATAGGTTTTTTTTCTAGAAATGGAGTCAGCTCTCCAACATGCAGTACTGTATTGGTTGCATGGACAGGGCTACATGTACATGTATGTAGCACAGGTCCCCAACCCCAGGCTGGTAAAGTTTCTGAAGGGCTTTTGCAAGTAAACTTGCATGCTTCCAACAGAACCAGAATCTACTTAAATAAACTTGAACTGTAATAGCGCAGAGGCACATTCTCACTTATTTTAACTTCTCTCTTTACTAAAATTTTATTCCAAAATTACCAATGTAGTTCACATTCAGGTCAGTCAAGTTGAAAAACTGATATATGTGTAAAGGAAATGGCATGACTGGTTCTGAGAATTTCTAAGCCTGCAATATCTTTGATGTTCATTTTTTGTTATGTACATGGGACAGGGAAGGGCATTCTCTGATAGAATCTTGAGGGCTAGTTAACTTGGGTGGGACGAGTTGAATCCAAATTGTTCTTAATCCTGCTGACTAGCGGTTTTACATTCAAACCCTACTCAATCCTGAATTGTCATACATTCAATGAACATGTACATGCAATTGGGAAATAAATTAATATTTAATTTTCCTTCAAGTTGATCAATTAAGATACACATGAGATCTTCTAATGATAGATGGTTATAGGGTCCAAGTTTGCTGTTTGTATCCAGTTGTCACTAGCTGTGAGGATAGCTAGGTTCATACTTCATATATGTAAATGCTCTGTTAATTCAATCATCATACATGTATTATGAAAAACATTTAATCACCCAACTAATTTTGCTTTTATTTGTGCTTTGAATTGTTATCGGTTGTTCTAATAAACTTGTTGGTAGTTACGGTAACAAATGTTAACTTTTGACTTCAAGTGAGAGAGTGAGTGAATATGATGGAACGTCGATTTCAACACTATTTCAGTCATATCATGACATTTGGTTCCTATTCTTTTTCACTTCAAACTGAATAGGGTTCCTCTTTGCCCCGCGAGTAAGGTATACCCAAAGTTTGGTACCAATCCATACCTTGGAACTAAGAATATCACATGGACAACAAATGTTGATGGATGGATAGACAGATAGATGAACAAAACTCACCATCATATTATACAACCTCATCTTCGACAGGCAAATAAAAAATTTGACTTTTAATGATTTCATGTTGGGGTCCCAGCGACCTCGACCTAAATTTTGATACATGACACATCGTCACCCTTATGTATCTACGGACACAAAAAATCAAGCTTTTTAACAATTTCATGATTTTGGGGTGACAGTGACCTTTGACCTTGACATAAATTTTGGTATGTGAAACCTCTTCTCCCTTATGTATCTATGGACACAAAAAATCATGCTTTCTAACAATTTCATGATTTTGGAGTGACAGTCACAGTGACCTTTGACCTTGACCTAAATGTTGGTATGTGACATCTTTTCCCCTGTTGAATCCACTAACAAAAAAATTAGCAATTTTCAATGACCTTTGACCTCTAACCTCAACCTACATTTGATATGCAACACATCGTCCCCCTTTAGGATATTCACACACCAAAAATTGGAACTGTAGATAAAAAAACTTTCAATCATCAATGATTTCCTGATTTTCAGGCCACAGTGACCTTTGACCTCTGAGCTCAACCTCACTTTTGGTACCCGACACATTGTCTCCACTTAGCTTATCCACCCCAAAAAATTACAATTGTGGATAGAAAACTGACATAGATATAGACCGGACACGAAGATTCAATAATTTCCTGATTTTCAGGCCAGTGACCTTTGACCTCTGACCATGACCTCCATTTTTGTACACGACACATCGTCTCCCTGTAGGAACTCTAGATAATACACTGTCTCAGATATTGACCGGACATGAATGGCACGACAGACGGACGGACAGACAGCCAAGAAAAAAAAGCCAAGAACTAATTACTTTTCTGCACAGGAAGTTGTTTCGTACAGACAAAATACCCTAGTTTGAATTAACGCTCCGATTCAAAAGTGACGAGTCGACTGACGTTTCAACTTGAGCTTCATCAGGCTTTTTTGGTTTTTGCATGGATTTTATCTAAAATATGACACCATATCTGCCGTGATATTACATTGAAATATTATTCTGGTTCAATCTAAAATATGACACCTTGAACCTTGAATAACATTTTGATGTAATATCATGGCAGTTATTGTGATTTTGAAAGATTCGTTTCGTTCCAAGGTGTCATATTTTAGAAGCCCAATTTCAAATTTCAGTTGACATTGTTTTACTTGAGTTTTGACTCGGAGAGTTAGCAATTTCAAACTTGGGTACCGGTATTTTGTCTGTATGAAACAGTTTAGTTGCAGAATTAAACAAATTTGAGATTTGGTTTTTAATTACTAACGTAACACCTAAGGAAGTTTCCCATATGTTACTGTAACTATGGTAACGAGAGATCCTGAAGGATCTTGGCGCCCACCATTGTCTGATAATTGTAAGCTACTGACAAGAGGATCTTTTTGTCCATTGTTACTAAGAACAAACGATTGATTTGTAATTTTGTTTGCAGAATTTCGAATTTGAGCGAAAAAGATTGAAAGATAGTGCCACGGCACTGTAGCGCTCATCTGGCTATAACTGGAGAAAGTGGCTGCAAGAAATTTTTACTGAAGAACTGCAATAGATGAGTTTCTAACTTGCGTTGTCTCCCCTGAACAAAATGGCAACATAGTCGATTTCACAGGAGGTCAAGCTGCAAATTCATGATTGTAATTGAAGGTTACGGAATAAAGGCAATTATACCAAAATATAATGTGTGATTGTCATTAAGCTGTATAAGCAATAACCAGAACCAATTTTTATTATGTGATTGCAGTCGTTCGTCCATCTGTCCACTTCGTGTCCGGACAGTACATTGGACAGTTTTTAACCTTAGCTACGATTCCAATATTTTGTGGGTATATGCACCAGGGGGAGACATGTCGAGTACGAAATATGTGCGACTGGGTTGTTACGATGGCAATGAGATGTAACAGGACATTTCTGGTGAGGTATGGCCTAACCAAGACATACCCCCATCTGTCTGCGAAGATGTAAAAGATAGTGCCACGGCACTGTAGGTCATCTGTCTGTAACTGGAGAAAGTAGCTGTGAGAAATTTTTACTAAAGAACTGCAATAGATGAGTTTCTAACTTGTGTTGTCCCCCTGAACAATCCATGATCCATGCAGTTATTTCCTGAGATTTTATGATAAAGTTTCATGGGAAATTCAAGATGCGGCAATATTGGATTTTCGAAATGAACCCAAAAAAGGTATCTTGCACAACTGGACCACAAGGGGAATCTGTGTATCAACATCCATGCAGTAATATCCTAAGAATTCACGATAGCAAAATTTCATGGGGAAATCCAAGATGGCCACCTGGTGGCCATATTGGATTTTTCAATCAGACCATATATGGTATCCTGCACATCTAGACCCCAAGGGCAACCTCTGTACCAAAATTGAGAAAGATCCATGCAGTAGTTCCTGAGAAATCACGATAACAATGTTTCATCTGGAAATCCAAGATGGCCGCCTGGTGGCCATATTGGATTTTTCAATCAGACTACAAATTGTATCTTGCGCAACTAGACCCCAAGGGGAACCTCTGTACCAAATTTGAGAACGATCCATGCAGTAGTTCCTGAGAAATCGCGATAATGTTTCATCTGGAAATCCAAGATGGCCGCCTGGTGATCATATTGGATTTTTCAATCAGACCGCAAATTGTATCTTGCGCAACTAGACCCCAAGGGGAACCGGTGTATCAAATTTGAGAAAGATCCATGCGGTTCTTCCTGATAAATCACGATACCGAAGTTTCATAGGGAAATCCAAGATGGCCGCCTGGTGGCCATATTGGATGTTCGAATCAGAGCAGAAAAGGTATCTTGCACAACTAGACCCCCAAGAGGAACCTGTGTACCAAATTTGAGAAAGATCCATGCAATAGTTAACGAAAAATAATGATGACAAGATTTCACTGGCAAATTCAAGATGGCCGCCTTGTGGCCATATTGGATTTTTCAATTAGACCACAAATTGTATCTTGCACAACTAGACCCCAAGGGGAACCTCTGTACCAAATTTGAGAAAGATCCATGCAGTACTTCCTGAGAAATCGAGATAACAATGTTTCATCTCGAAATCCAAGATGGCCGCCTGGTGGCCATATTGGATTTCTGAATCAGACCACAAAAGTATCTTGCACAACTAGACACTAAGGGGAACCTGTGTATCAAATTTGAGAAAGATCCATGCAGTACTTCCTCATAAATCACGATAACGAAGTTTCATATGGAAATCCAAGATGGCCGCCTGGTGGCCATATTGGATGTTCGAATCAGAGCAGAAAAGGTATCTTGCACAACTAGACCCCAAGGGGAACCTGTGTACCAAATTTGAGGAAGATCCACAAAGTAGTTCCTGAGAAATTGCAATAACAATGTTTCATGGGGAAATCCAAGATGGCCGCCTGGTGGCCATATTGGATTTGTGAATCAGACCACAACAGGTATCTTGCACAACTAGACCCCAAGGGGAACCTGTGTACCACATTTGAGAAAGATCTATGCAGCAGTTCCTGAGGAATCGCGATAACAATGTTTCAATGGCAAATTCAAGATGGCCGCCATGGCGGCCATATTTAAAATCGTATCGACACGGCATGAACAAATTCTGGTGTACTCATTGGGGGGAACAGGCATGCCAAGTTTCAGCTTAATCGGCCAAGCGGTTTCAGAGAAGAAGATGTTTACGCACAACGGACGACGCACGACGGACGACGCACGACGGACGACGGACGACGGACAGTCAGGCCATGACATAAGCCCATCGGGCCTTCGGCCCAGATGAGCTAAAAAGGGACACTGGAAAACACCAAGATATTATCTATCTAAGGTTCAGGAGTTTCAAGATTTCTAGAGACTGTACTTGATGTCGGTTGTTATAATACAAGTGAAATGAGCAAAGTTAGTCTGAAAGTGAATGTCCGGAGGATCCTTCGTCTTCGTTTTGTAGTATTTTTTTTTTTTTCCACGTGTCCTCATTGGGTACTGGAAGCGAAGACTAATCTCTTTGACACTTTGGCATGAGCCCTGATTATCTCCCTTGGATCGAAACACGCAGTAGTCTACAGATGTCGAGTTGTGACGTTGTTTCACAAGAGTGACGTCCCTTCGGCAAACAAAACAGTGGGGCAGTTCACTTGCAACGGCATGGACTAAAGTAAACTGATTTAAAATTTTGAAGAAATACATTTAATTCGGAATCATTTGAACTCCTTGATATAGAAGGTGAAAGTATGGATATTCTCTATAGTCAATATATAGAATATGCCCCATCGTTTGACATGTTTGATAAGCCGACTCTTGTGATGCAACGTCACAAATCGGGAATACAGTATTAATTTGAAGCGTAACTTAGATTTTCGAATCGGACCAAAAAGGTATCTTGCACAACTGGACCACAAGGGGAACCTGTGTACCAAATTTGAGAAAGATCCATGCAACAGTTCCTGAGAATTCAAGGTAACAAAATTTCATGGGGAAATTTAAAATGGCCGCCTGGTGGCCATATTGGATTTTCAAATCGGACCGAAAAAGATATCTTGCACAACTAGACCCTAAGGGGAACCTGTGTACCAAATTTGAGAAAGATCCATGCAGTACTTCCTGAGAAATGACGATAACTGTGTTTCATGGAGAAATCCAAGATGGCTGCCTGGTGGCCATATTGGATTTTCGAATCGGACCAGAAAAGGTATCTTGCACAACTAGGCCCCAAGGGAAACCTGTGTACCAAATTTGAGAAAGATCCTTGCAGTAGTTCCTGAGAAATCACGATAACAAAGTTTCATTGGGAAATCCAAGAAGGCCGCATTGTGGCCATATTGGATTTTCGATTCGGACCAGAAAAGGTATCTTGCACAACTAAACCCCAAGGGGAGCCTGTGTACCATATTTGAGAAAGATCCATGTAGTACTTCCTGAGAAATCGCGATAAAGGTTCATGGAGAAAACTAAGATGACCGCCTGGTGGCCATATTGGATTTTCAAATCGTACCGAAAAAGGTGTCTTGCACAACTAGACCCCAAGGGAAACCTGCAGTCCTTGACATGAGCAAATCTGGGGAGAGTCACGAATCAGTCTCCTAAAATGGCCTGGGCGAGCTATCGCTCTCCTAATCAATCACTCGCCTAAAAGTGTTTGGGGGAGCTATCACTCGTGCAACGTCATTTTCGTGGATTTATCAGTTAATATAACACATTAGCTGTTGAAACTCACAATATATTCCAAACTCTATCTGTGTAATTATTTGTCATCAAAAATATTTCCCGGACATGAAAAATTGTTTAAAAAAATCTCCAAAGCTTGTCTCGTCCGAGCAACCGACGTACATTGCTGACATGCTGTGAAACCAACCGGGCAAGTCCATTTTCTCCCTTAGGAGAGGCACTGCGCTAGGGGAAGTAACTCGTCCTGCATATTCACACTGAAACATCAGCACTCAACAACTCTCCGGCTCCTATGGGCGAAAATGGACTTGCCCAGCCGTCGGCATGATCGGGTATACAACATCCACTTGCTCGGACGAACAAGCTTTGGATTTTTTTTTTAACAATTTCTCATGTCGGGGAAATATTTTTGATGACCAAGAATTGCACAGATAGAGTTTGGAATATATTGTGAGTTTCGACAGCTAATGAGTAATGTGTTATATTAACTGATAAATCCACGAATGTGAGACAGGCAGTAATAAAGCTCGCTAGCTAACTCTCGACCGTCATCCGTTTGATCAGTATTGAATCCAATATGTCTGTACGGCAGTTCCCCAGTTTTTGAAAATCTTAATTTCAGCTCTGTTCCCTTTTGTAAGAACACTTTCTGCCATATTTATTCCGAATAAAAAAATCAAGAAGACAGCCACCACCGCGTATGTCACAGTGAAAAACAAGGCTGAACTGAAGTCCAAGCACACGCTTGTTTTCAAGGCTACAGAGCACGTGGCGAGAGGGAAAAAATTTCACTGCACCACCGACCAATGAACGTGTCCGTATAAAAATATAACCAGCCGCAACACCAATTGCGTTCGACTTTACATAAATACCTTGGGTTGTCACTTTGTGTCGACTGCGCATGTTCTGCAGAATTTCCCAAATGTACTTCCGTTTTCACTTCGAAAGCAAGCGTGCAAACACAAACAAGCGAGCCGATGCAGAGTCGCTTAACAGAAAGTTTATCCAATACTGGATTTTAGAGGCCGATATGGGCGAGCGACAAATCGGACGCCTGGAACTCTCTGGGCGTGTGTGGGCGCGAGCGAGAGCGATCGCTCGCCTTTCATGGAAAGGACTGAACCTGTGTACCAAATTTGAGAAAGATCTGTGAAGTACTTCCTGAGAAATGACGATAACTATGTTTCATGGGGAAATCCAAGATGGCTGCCTGGTGGCCATATTGGATTTTAAAATTGGACCAGAAAAGGTATCTTGCACAACTAGACCCCAAGGGGAACCTGTGTACCCAATTTGAGAAAGATCCATGCAGTACTTCCTGAGAATTCACGATAAAGTTTCATCGGGAAACCAAGATGGCTGCCTGCATGGTGGCCATATTGGATTTTCAAATCGGACCAGAAAAGGTATCTTGCACAACTAGACCCCAAGGGGAACCTGTGTACCAAATTTGAGAAAGATCCATGCAGTAGTTCCTGAGAAATCGCCATAACAAAGTTCCATGAGGAAATCCAAGATGGCCGCCTTGTGGCCATATTGGATTTTTCTATCGGACCGGAAAAGGTATCTTGCACAACTAGACCCCAAGGGGAACCTGTGCACCAAATTTGAGAAAGATCCACGCAGTAGTTCCTGAGAAATTGCGATAACAAAGTTTCATGGGGAAAACTGAGATGGCTGCCTGGTGGCCATATTGGATTTTCAAATCGGACCGAAAAAGGTGTCTTGCACAACTAGACCCCAAGGGAAACCTGTGTACCAAATTTGAGAAAGATCCATGTAGTACTTCCTGAGAAATGACGATAACAATGTTTCATGGGGAAATCCAAGATGGCTGCTTGGTGGCCATATTGCATTTTGGACCATGCAAGTTCCCTTGAACTACAAAACCCTCAAGCGAAATGTCAGAAAATCAATGTTCAATGCAAAGCGGGATTATTACGACAGTCTGTTGGCTGAAAGCTTAAACAAACCAGAAAAGTTCTGGACTGTTGTGAAGAAACTAATTCCTTCTGCCAAACATTCTAGAATAAAGGAACTTATAATCAACGATCAAACTGTAACTGAAGAGACGAGTATTATTAACTGTCTAAATACATATTTCTCGACTGTAGGCTCTAAGCTTGCGGCCAAGTTCATGAACACGACACCGACACCAATTACATCGACAACCATCAGTGATAGATTCAAGTTCGCACCAATATCCACCACAGATGTATGCAACCTGCTGACAGGACTGGATCCTAAAAAGTCAAGTGGACTGGATGGCTTGCATTCTAAGCTAGTCAAACTAGTTGCTGCAGAACTGTGTTATCCCCTTCAGTATATCTACAATAAATCACTAACCAGCGGAGATGTACCTAGTGAATGGAAGAAAGCTAAAGTGACTGCCATATACAAAGATGGCGCCAAAAACAATCCCAATAATTACAGGCCGATATCTGTGATACCCGTCGTCATGAAAGTCTTCGAGAAACTAGTGCACAAACAGTTGTTTTCGTACATTGAAAGGAACAACATTCTTAATGTGCACCAATCTGGATTTCGACGGAAACACTCAACTACAACGGTATTAATAGACGTTAGTGACTACCTATATGAAAATATTGATAACGGATTATTAACTGGGGCCGTATTCTTGGACCTGAAAAAGGCCTTCGATACAATTGACAGATCAGTTCTATTACATAAGCTCCAAAATATCGGAGTGATGAATACGGAACTGGACTGGTTCAGAGCGTACCTGGACAACAGAAAACGGGTTGTGTGCGATGAATCTTTGTCCGACTCTATGGTAGTTGACTATGGTGTCCCTCAGGGCACAATCTTAGGACCTTTGCTTTTCACGTTGTATATAAACGATCTTCCACTGTGTGTAAAACACAGTAAAGTTGTGTTGTTTGCAGACGATACTGCTTTATTTGCTACAGCCAAATCAACTTCAGAAATAGAAAAAATTATATCGGAAGATCTTAAGAACGTATCAGATTGGCTGACTAAGAACAAATTAACACTCAATGTTTCTAAAACATCATGTATGATTATTGGATCGCCACAACGTGTATCACGTGACCGATCCCTTGATTTAATGATCAACAATGAGAAAATTGAACAAACAGTCTGTGCTAAGTACCTGGGTCTATACTTTGACCCGCATTTGTCTTGGAAGACACACATAGAAAAACTGTGTAACAAAGTGTCATCTCGTCTTGGTATTCTGCGACGAATTAGACGATATATATCTCAGGAAACCGCTACAAAGATATTTACCACCACTATACAGCCTGTTATTGATTATGGAGATGTCATTTGGGAAAATGGTTTAATTAGTAACCTGACACAAGTCGAAAAACTGAGATGTAGAGCTGGTAGAATTATACTAGGACTTCACCCAAGAACACCATCTGAATATGTATTAAATGTGCTACAATGGAGTGAGCTTGGAAAACGTGTCAGATATCACAAAGTGTGTTTAATGTATAAATGTACTAATGGATTGGTGCCAGAGTATCTCCTGAACCGTTATACATTTATTAACGAAGTGCATAATCACAAAACTAGGGGTAATCACAACATTGTTTTACCTCGTCCTAACACAACCTATTTGGACAAATCTTTTAAATATTCTGCTGCAAAACTGTGGAATAGACTACCCCTAGATGTACGCAATATAACAACTTACGAGAGGTTTAAAGATAAATGTTGGAAAGAAATGTGGTAAAGAATCAGACTGTGATATGTCTCTTTTATATAGTTTACTATGACTTACATGTATATCCCTCTGAATTTTATGTACCGTTTACTTTATTTTTATTATTGTGATATGTCTACTGTATATCCCTCTGAATTTTATGTGCCGTTTACTTTATTTTTATTATTGTGATATGTCTACTGTTGGCTAGTCATGCATGTGAGTGATAGAGGGCTCCTTGGGAGAGCAGCCTTTGTTGGTTGAAAGGACCACCCTCTGAAAATAAGTTCAATAAATAAATAAATAAATAAAATAAATTTTCGAATCGTACCAGAAGAGGTATCTTGCACAACTAGACCCCAAGGGGAACCTGTGTACCAAATTTGAGAAAGATCCATGCAGTACTTCCTGAGAATTCACGATAAAGTTTCATGGGGAAATCCAAGATGGCTGCCTGGTGGCCATATTGGATTTTCAAATCGGACCAGAAGAGGTATCTTGCACAACTAGACCCCAAGGGGAACCTATGTACCAAATTTGAGAAAGATCCATGCAGTAGTTCCTGAGAAATCGCGATAACAAAGTCCATCATTGGGAAATCGAAGATGGCCGCCTTGTGGCCATATTGGACTTTCGAATCGGACCAAAAAAGGTATCTTGCACAACTAAACAAATTTGAGAAAGATCCATGAAGTAGTTCCTGAGAAATCGCGGTAACAAGAATTGTTTACGGACGGACTGACGACGGACGCAAAGTGATTTGAACAGCCCACCATCTGGTGATGGTGGGCTAATAATTCAGTCACAGGAAGTGAAATTATCTACTATAAAATCAGGGGGTGATTAAATTTATTAGAACAGGAAGTTGAGAAAACGGTTCGAAGTCATGCATATAATCCATTCTTTCATCGTTATTTCAATGATTTTAGAGATTGATCAAATTTATTGGAACCACAAATTAAATTTTGTCCCCAAAATTGGGGATGATTGTAGATATTGAAAGGGGGATTGAATTTTTAGAAGTATTACCATATTCCTTTGATCCCCCTCAAATGCAGGAGAGACAACATAGATAAGGTCCAAATTTCTGTTCCAGTCAAGTTGATCACCTTGATTACATACAGCATGTTTAACAAAATATTCTGTCCACTACTCATGTCTGTGGAATAGCCTGTAAAGGTCATGTTATAGGATTATGATGTTATGTATGGGAAATCATCATGTCTTGCTGACATCATTGAAAACTTTTGACCAGTTCTCTCTTTGAAGAAACCTTCTTGTGTTTTTATCATTTTTATTTCATACAATTTAAGCTGTCACAAAATAAGTCTTTCGATTAATGATGTGAAAATTATTTTATGGATGACAGCTGAATATTGAAGATCGAACCGGACACTTGGAATCAAATCCAACATAATCTTATAGAATTTATACCCTGTTTCTCGTTTTGCGACTTTAATTTTAAACGAGAGATCCTGAAGGATCTTGGCGCCCAACATTGTCCGATAATTGTAAGCTAATGAAAAGAGGATCTTTTTGTCCATTGTTACTAAGACGATTGAGTTGTAATTTTGTTTACAGAATTTCAAATCTGAGCGAAAAAGATCGAAAAAGGGACACTGGAAAACACCAAGATATAATCTTTCTAAGTTTCAGGAGTTTCAAGATTTCTAGAAACTGTACTTATGTCGGTTGTTATAGTACAAGAGAAATGAACAAAGTTAGTCTGAAAGTGAATGTACATGTACGGAGGATCCTTCGTCTTCGTTTTTAGTATTTTTTTTTTTTTGCACGTGTCATCATCGGGTACTGGAAGCGAAGAAAAATCTCTTTGACACTTTGGCATACTTAAGATTTTATAATTAGGAACGAATGCTAATTCTGTTCTGTTTACTGGACTAGCTTGATATATCTCTTTTATTAGATACCATGCTCGAAAATAGTAAGATGGTACAATCCTTATGGTGAAGGGATCCGGTCCGCGCAGTAATGTTGAAAGTTCAAATTTGAAAGTGTCTGAATCCTGATTACTTCCCTTGGATCGAAACATGCAGTAGTTTACAGTTGTCGAGTTGTGACATTGTGTCACAAGAGTGACGTCCCTTCATGTAGCTGACCCGCCGGCAGACGAAAGGGTGGGGCAGTTCACTTGCAACTGCATGGACTAAAGAAAACTGATTTAAAATTTGAAGAAATACATTTTAATTCCGAATTATTTGAACTCCTTGATATGGAAGGTGAAGATATGGATATTCTCTTTAGTCAATATATAGAATATGCCCCACCGTTTGATCCGCCGACTCTTGTGATGCAACGTCACAACTCGGGAATACCGTATTAATTGGATTTTCGAATCGGACCAAAAAAGGTATCTTGCACAACTAGGCCCCATGTGGGACCTGTGTACCAAATTTCAGAAAGATCCATGAAATATTTCCTGAGAATTCACGATAACAATGTTTCAAGGGGAAATTCAAGATGGCCACCTGGCAGCCATATTGGATTTTCGAATCGGACCAAAAAAGGTATCTTGCACAACTAGACCCCAAGGCGAACCTGTGTACCAAATTTGAGAAAGATCCATGCAGTAGTTCCTGAGAAATCGCGATAACAAGGTTTCATGGGGAAATCCAAGATGGCCGCCTTGTGGCCATATTGGATTTTCGATTCGGACCGAAAAAGGTATCTTGCAAAACTAGACCCTAAGGAGAATCTGTGTACCAAATTTGAGAAAGATCCATGCAGTACTGAGAAATGACGATAACTAAGTTTCATGGGGAAATACAAGATGGCTGCCTGGTGGCCATATTGGATTTTCGAATCGGACCAGAAAAGGTATCTTGCTCAACTAGACCCCATGTGGGACCTGTGTACCAAATTTGAGAAAGATCCATGCAGTAGTTCCTGAGAAAACGCGATAACAAGGTTTCCTGGGGAAATCCAAGATGGCTGCCTGGTGGCCATATTGGATTTTCGAATCAGACCAGAAAAGGTTTCTTGCACAACTAGACCCCAAGGGGAACCTGTGTACCAAATTTGAAAAAGATCCATGCAGTAGTTCCTGAGAAATCGCGGTAACAAGAATTGTTTACGGACGGACTGACAGACGGATGACGGACCGACGGACGGACGGACGACGGACCATGGACGAAAAGTGATTTGAACAGCCCATCTGGTGATGGTGGGCTAAAAATTCAATGTTATTAATGGTATTTTAGTGCACAGCGCCACAAGCATGTCGAAACTTGTGACGTTATTATGGAACGATAAACCAAGTCACAATGCAACATTGTTACAAAACTGTTCCATTCTCTGCAATGACGCGGTGTCCTGCAGATGATGCAGGACGCTCGAAGTATAACGTCGTTAACGTCATCTCTGACGTCAAAAGGGGCAGTGCATGCAGATTTCTCCACCACTATAGAAAGCTGCCTTTGAATCCTCTGAGGCAGAATACGAGCGAACTGTTGGGGGGAAAACTTGACTGCATTTTGTTATGCACATCATCATCATTAATATGACATACACTTACACAAGTGCCACACTTACACTTAAGAGTGCTTAGCTAACATTTTTGAATATTGGTGACATTCTGCTAGTCTCAACAGTGACAGGAATCTGTTGTAGCTACGTGTATGCATGAATCTTGCCTCAATGCGGTAAACTTGACCGTGAGCTATTGTAAGTTTAGAGGTCAGCAGACACAAAAATGATATGAAAGTTTTAAGACCTATCAGGTGAAAATACACTAAATGGCATCACTTTCTCCAAAGGTTGATGTTTGTGGTAAGAATATCCCATATTAAATGCTCCGTTTTTCATCATTGGATAATATCATATAGCTTATCATGTTCAGCTTTTTTAGTATGTCTCGATTTTTTCCTGACAGTGGCAACCATGTGTTCTGTACAAGGCACAATCACATGACGGTACCCACATGACCATCTTAGTCTGCTGAAAAGTGGTCATCTCAGATGCAGAGTCATCTCAGATGCAGAGTTTGCATTCTCAAAACAGCATTGGATTGCAGTGTGGTTTGGTAGTACATTTCATGTGAAGAGCAATGAATGGTAATAAACAACACCAGTACCCTATTTCTTCTAATTTTTTGAACAGCATTTTTAGACTTAGAAGCAGAAAAAATCCATCTTCATATCAACTGAGGCTAAGTACTGTGGCACGGATATGTTATTTATCCCAAGAACTGCAAAGATAGCAAGTGGAATCTGTAGAATGTTTGCAGAATTTCTCTCCACAGTATAGCCTGAAGTTAAGTTTTGCGGTTCATACTCCATGTAAGAATCACGAGACAATGCATACAATAGCCAAGTCTGGCGACAACAATGTGTCAACAATGACTTGGACCTTTTCAGCTGCACAAAGACCCAGACAATAGCTCCCTACATGAAGTATCTACCAGTTTTGCCGTCTTAATAATTTAGAAGAAATACGGTACCGGTATATAGTTTCATACATTGTACATGTACTAAGGTATGAGAAGATCGGTTTTTCAGGGGCGAACTGAAGCTGTTTAATCTGGGACATAATGGGACAAATCAATACATGTAGTTTATTCTAATCATCAGTGTAGAGCGACATTCAGGTCTTAGTTTGATCAGACTGAGCCTATCACTTACATAGATATCTTCAGCCACTCTTCCCCAGTCTATCATGGTCATGTTGCAAGAGTCTAGCAGAGGTTCATACTCGCACAGCCTATAACGGATCCTCTTTCCATCCATGGTCAGCCTGTCAAATAGGAAATATCTGGATAAATTATGACAACCAATCAGAATTCACCAATATAATCAAAGAAATAATATATATCTGATGAATGGATATTTCTACACATTGAAGAATCGCATAAAAGTATAATTAGGCATAGTCTATTTCTACACTACAATTCAACCTCTGTAAATTTATTTCCATGATACCCAAGAAGACTTCAATACATGCCCGTGCTATCACTCAAACCAAAATTTCCAGATTGCTATTGTCACAATCGATTATGTTATCTAGATAGCATCCGATACTGCCCTGCCCCTGGTATGATATATATACATGTAGGAGTTGATGAAAATGGGGTGATGGATTGTTCCGTGTTGTTTAAATAAACAGCCGGTCAACAGCAATATCACAGCCATAATATGAGAAATCTGTTACTGCCTTATGTACTGGTATATTGGTAGTTAAGGGTTAACGGTATATGCAAAGTTCCAAAAGGAGTGAGCCCAAACTCTAGAACTGGTTGCATTCACAAGAAAAGGTAATGGACAGACCATGCAATGAATGACACAATGTCTCCTCTTTTACACACGGAAAATTAGTCGCCTCTTATGACAAGCTGTCTGGGGAGCTGAGGCCCTTAATTTATTCCATGACCTGAGGTGTGCACAGCGACACCCCTGGTCAATCCTATGACCTGGCATGTGCACAATAACACCCCAGGTCAATCCCCAGAAGCCGCACAGGGCTCATTGACACCTGTAGAATGATTAGTGTGATAAATTACTACACTGATTAACACAATGAGGAATGATAACAAAGGACGAGTTGCGGTAAGATAGCGGGCGGTACCGCGCTGAACGTCTATTGTCAACCTGCTATTGTGTGGAAGCTCTGTGACGCTGTGCTAAACTGCGGAATCCCCAGGTCTAAAAATAAATGACACCGGTTTCAAGGTTAGGCCACTCCAAACGATTTTATCGTTTCACACACAACATAACTCTAAATATGTTTTGGGTTTTTTTAGTCTAGTATTTTAATCAATTTTACCTCGTCATTTATCTGACAATTTCATTTTATTTTGATTCTTTAAACTGCTCTCGTCAATTTCATGCCCTTTGCTCAAGTGGTTTCCAATCAAATGACTGGTGCAACAAATAACTCCTGTTGGCATGAGAATCGCCTGTCAAATCAATATATCCTCAGGTGGAACAAACCTCATGTTTACACGTCTTTTTTTTTTGCAAACACTTTGCCCTTGACCTTCCGACACGGGCAAACTAGAAGAACACATTAATGCGAGCCTGTGTTGTGCGAGTGGGAGGCATTGGGTGTTGCTGATTCACTCTTTCCTCGAGCATAATGTCGCACTGGCCTCTACATTGCTGGAAAATTGATACCTTTATGTCTATATCATGCGCTCATCCACCCTGAGCCCAACGGAATTATGAAACAGATACTTTTCTTGTTTGGCCTGATGGTATAATTCTCACACCGAGTTCGCATTTTTCACCTTTCCAAAGGTGACGCTTATGCTGACAGCAGCCAATCACTCAAAAAATATATAAATCGGCTACTCTGATTATGATGCCTTCACAGGGTTCGCACAGCTGGGAAAGATCAAAATTCCAGGACATTTCCAGGACAAAATTGCTGTTTTCCAGGACAAAGTTGCATGCATGATTACACAAATTGTACGTAATAAAAAAAACAAAACAAGATTATCTCCCCTGTTGTCACCAGGAAGTATGAAATACACGTGGAATATGGCTCCGTTTTCGGCTTGAAATATTTGTCACTAAAACGAACAACTCGTTCAAAGATAGAGATTCTAATCTGAAGGACAACGGATGGGTAAATAAATAATCGTACAAATTAAATCTTACAACGATATTATGCCTGAATCGGCCGTGGAAGAGCCAAAGAAAGATATGATAGTCCGATTAATCCGCATATTTTATCGCTCACGCTGATAGCAGGATTCATGCTTTGCACCTTTCGCGTGACTTTTCACAGCACTTTCCCCCATATTTCCAACATCGAACGTGTTTTGGCAAAGCCTGCACTTCGCTCTGTGCAAAGACTCCTTGAGGCGCCATGCAGTCCCGGCAGTCCGGATGACTCGGCCACGAAGAATTAAAATGACAAAGGCGTGACATCATGTCATTCTTTACATTTCTCTCTCAGATTAATGATCGGAGGTTTCCGTGAATATCCGTCACCATGGGAGCTCAGTGACGGATGTCTCAATTCGATATTTGATTGGCCGAGAAGTTTTACTATATTTACTACGAAAGTTTATGAATGAATTGGCGCGTCAGTGAACTGGGGAATCCCCCGACAGCGATGACCGATCGTTGGAGTGAGCATTTGCCGACGGATGATTCGCAGCACAGTCATTCTATTGATTTTCCAGGACTTTCAAGGACACATACTATTTTTCCAGGACTTTCCAGTACTGGAAAGCATACTTTTATTTTTCCAGGACATTTAAGGACATTCCAGGACTGTGCGAACCTTGCTTCAACATAATAGTTTTGAGTACAAATTGACAAATTAAAAAGTTCGAAGGTCGACTTGAACGTAGAACAGTTAACCAACGTGCATACTGTACTTTTGTCAAATTCGAATTATAAATATACTAATATATTATCTATACTTTTAATTATCAATGGAGACATTTTAAAGTTCTATTCAGCTTCATAAATCGAAGAAAATAATCTCAAGTTTTTATGAATATGAAAGAAAAAAAAAAGTCATGTCAAAGACAAGATTCGAACTCACAAATGCAAACTATGATTCGCCCGAAGCATACAAACTTACCACACAGCCACTGGAGTAATCGCTTTTTTCCGAGACATATTTGGAATTGCAACACTTCGTGCTGTTGCAAAAAATAATGAATTGATTTCTCAATATTTTCCAAAAAACACTTCTTGAACCAAAATGAAATTAACACACATGAAATATTATTATATAATAACGAAATTACCATCAGAATGAATTTGGTTTGCGAGGTGTTTATTGGGGAATTTAGGAAAATACTATGGGAATTCTCCCCAAAAGCGAAAAAAACCCCGCACATTTGCACGTTTTTACATCCTATTACAGGGGTCGAAATTTACACCTGTCTACCTGTCTCTGACAGGTAATTTTTGAAAGAGACAGGTAGAGAAATAAAGTACCTGTCTCTATTGACAGGTAGCCAATAATTTTGTTTTGGTGTTCAAAATATATCTTCAACAAAATTCATTCAGAACACCTGCTAATAAGTGCAAGTAAACAAGATGTCATTAATTTATTAGTGTCTTGCGACATCTAACTTTGTCATTAATCTCGAGTTACATGTATGTGACAATTTCAACGATTGCCTGTTCAGGTAATTCTCAAAGGTGACAGGTAAACATTTTGGTCACCTGTCTCATATGACAGGTAAATTATTTTGAATATTTCGACCCCTGCTATTAACTTGCACATTATGCATAATTTTGGATCGATTTTTCTTGTGTATATCCAGCTACTGTTTTACTTTTAAATATTCGAAGTTGGCAGTTTTACTGCCGAAATAAGAATTTTGTTCCTTACTGCAACATCTATAGGACAGAAATCCATCTTACTGCAACTCGTCCTTTAGTGGCAGGTTGAATGACAGAATGGCTGCCTGTTTTAGAATTTGGTTTTCTCCAATATTTGCTGGTCAACACAGCGATTCCTTTCAGTCATGTCAGTGCAGACGATGGAAGTTAATTTGTGGTCAATTATTGTACAGACTTTTTATTGGCACATATGCAGTAAACTTGCTTTTGAAGATTTTGATGTATATTTAATCTCGCTGATGATAGGGGAAATATTTTCTTCATGATACCAAAACCTCTTTATTGAAAGTTCTCTGTGGACATTCATTTGAAAATCATCACAATTGGGTCATTATATCAAAGTGGCCATCTGACATTTCTGAGATTTATAGCCTGTTCTTAAACATTTTACAAATGAAAACAATTATGTACCATATGTCATGGGTGTGATGTTTATCAGCATCAAATTTTAATAGGTCAGTCTATAAATATATTTATTTACACCTACACTGTATCATGTTTATTGCATACAGTTGCATTATTTGAATGCTGGTAAATGCCAGCTAGAATGACAGAACAAGTTTATCACTTCCTACAACACAATGAGACAGTGTTTAACTCTTTGCCCCATCAATGTTTGCTACCATGACGCCATTTGACGCCTTGAACAAATTATTAAATTCATTAGTTTAACTCATTACAAGCATGTTAAGCAGTATTAAATGTGCTATTCTTTTCCATGTGAAGGTAAAACATATAGTTATATGGCCGATTCCACAGAAACCTAGGCCACTTGTAAGTCAAATTTTGAGGCCAACTGAAAATTCCACAAAACTGTATTGTATGTGACAGTTTACAGGTGAACATTCTAAAAGGGTCTACATGTATGGTACAGCCCAGCATCCACTCTATGGCTCAAAAAAGAGGTGTCATATGGCGTCATCATGGGGTAAAGAGTTGATAGTGACATCATATTTGACACCTTTTCTACGAAGTACAGGTAGGCTCTCATTTGCAAATTGTCCGGTAATGAATGAGCCAGTGAGTGAGTCAATCCATCCGAATCAATTCATCGACAAAATAAGGAGAACTGCCGACATTAGAACCTTAATTTTTGGCATGAAGGTGCATTAGGGGACTGTTACCAGCAAGTTCTGAGCTGATCTACTTTTTATGAACATTTCTGGTGATTTTTGATGAAAATCACTGCTGATTCTGACTTGGGCAGTGCCCATCTTAATATAGGCAGGATTTCAACTGGGGGGGGGGGGGGGGGGGATTTTCAAGAGTTCAGTTCGCGTCGGAGTCCTAATGCCTACCCTACTTCGTAGGTCCTGTGACGTTAGTCACGCTGCCATGTTTACAGCAGTAAATTCCAAGATCATGTAGCGAGAAGGATTAATTTTACGGTTTCATTCAAAGTTTTAAATGCAGATCACAACTCCACCTTTTTCAAAATGACGTTTGGAGGGGAATTCAAAGGGTCCGGGACATTTTTAGTAGAACTGGTCATAAGTAAGATGCTGTTTATCGCAGCATCATACTCTGAGCAGTAGTGCAGAGAGGTAGATTGGAGTTCAAAGTTCAAATCTGATAATCAGGGAATCTAATGAGACTTGAGGTTGTCACAAAATGAACTCCAGTTATTCACTGGGATAGTCACAGAGCTTGAAGTGTACTCTGGTTTAAATTTTCACAGGTTATAAAATTTTAATACGATTTACATTTGTTAAAAAAGAAACAACTATTCAGATGCTGAAATAAAAAGCTTGGTTATTGGTTGCTATTATAGTACAAGTGTTCTGAGAACCCCAACATCTCGCCTTGCGGGGTCTCCCGCTGAAGCTGCAGCAGTATTGAAAACATATATGTAGAGCAAACTTTCCATGTACAGGTGTACATGTATGAACACTATCATTGGCAAGTTAGTATTTACTAAGATGAAACCCTCAAAATTTGACAAAAATTAATATTTCACAGGTACATCCTTTAATCATATGAAATATGTGTACCAAGTTTCATAATCATCCAATGAAACCCGACAAATTCAAACTTTTCAGTACATTTTTGTCTAACAAAAAACCTTGAAATTGGCAAATTACTAAGTCCAAAACCTCATAATTTGGACACAAATTAATATTTCATCTCATAAATAGCACATCCAATAATCAGAAACATGTGTATCGAGTATCATAACCATCCGTTGACAGCTGAAAATTGCAGCAAACTTTCTATGTACATGTGTACATGCAGAAGGCCTACATGTACAATTTTGCTAACAGAAAACTGTATCATTTGCCATAATTTGGACAAAAATAAATTTTTCATCTCAAAAATGGCACAGGTACATGTACATCCTCTAATCGTATTAGACACCTGTGTGCAGGGTTTCATACACATCGTGTTTTGACACCGAACGCCCTTAAAAACTCAATTTTGCCACCAAAAAAAACTTAAGTCTAGTGTTTAGAAGCGAAAAACTGCAATTTTTGAGAAAAAAAACTGAAGTCTCCAAAGGCCAGTACTTCGTAATTTCGTAATTTATAATCGAAAGATATTGCTGATGGCTGCTGGCGAGCAATCAGGAAATGGGAATAAATTGGTCGGCAGTCATTTCCGTGAGGTTCGGTACCGCTCAGTTAAACTTCGGTTTGCCAAGAGCTAATTATTTATGTCCATTTCCCGAGCTGTCATCGGGGTCATACCGTCGGTAACTCTAAAAACTGTATTCATACTAAATGTATGTGGAGGTTTCCGAATTGCGTCGTGAGAGCGAGAAAAAAATCGATTTTCCTAGAAAAGTTTGACACATGGGAATGATCATAAGCCCCAAAAGACGTCCAACTCTCCTTGGAACGGACACGTAAATATCTTACCATCGCTGAATAGTATTTATGATAAAGGGGACGATGTAATCTTCGCATAGGGCATTTGTTTTCACTCAAAGTTGATGAACGATCATGTGTTGTTGTTGTTACTGTAAAGGAACTGACATGTAGTCCGCATGTACGCATTGTACGATGTTGAAACTGAAACCAAATTGTGATTGTATCATTGTTAATAAAGTTAATGCTTTATTCAAAGACAGCGAACTGATTTTAGCCACAATATAAATCTATCTGACGAGATCAATCTTGGATTTGAAGATACATAAACAAAGAGAGTCAAATTTTTTTTATACTGTCAAAACTGTTTTAAATTTAATAAGCGTGGTGGAAACAAACCAAAACAACCAAAGTTGATATTTAAAATTACTAGACTCCGGCATTGAATTTAACTGATCTGTCTATTATCCTGAAACAAGTGTCCCCCATTAGAGCAGCACAGGAACATTTCTGGCGACCCCCGTCAAGAAAGTGGACCTGGTATGGTCCAATTTTTGTCATACTACATATAGGTCAAAGGTTATGGGAAAATCCAATCTTTCAAATAAGGGCGGTCAAGTCAAAGTGTCAGGCACTTATTTGCAGTCTTGCAATAACCAAACATGGTAAACTTATGTATCTGTCTGAAGTCCACATGATCGTATTGAAAGTGAGCCAGCTGCCTTCGCGCAATAGTTTACAAAATTGTGCGCCTTTTCAAACAGAATTCCCTAATTTATTTCATTTTTATGAGTTTTTATGGTCGCCAAGGACCAGCTACAGTTGTGTCAATTTCTTGTCTTCAATCGTGTAATTGTTTTTGCGTTGTCTTTTCATCTCTCTCTTTTAATTTCTCTTTTGAATCTAACCCTGGAGTTCCACTGGACATTCAATTTTAGTTCGAATATTGTCAAATTTCACATCAAATCTTCTACAAAAGTTGAAATTCCCACACAAAAATTTAAATGCAAGATTTTGAATGGAATGTCCGGTCCAGATCCAAGTGGTTTTTAATTAGCGTAGCTGAAACGTTTCAAAACCATACTTAAATTGAACATCATTTGCAAGCCAGGAATTGAAACATCAATTCCATTCAAAATTACCACGGTTGTAATTTTAAAAATTTATTCGAATTGCTTTGTGTAATCTTGTCTTGTTGACTTCCACAATGTGACATAATGTGCTGAAAATAGAGGGAGGGAGGGAATTTGGCTTAATGTCACACTCAAGTTTGTTTCACTCATATGGTGACAGTCAGTTTGGTTGGTGGAGGAAGCCGGAGTGCCCGGAGAGAACCACCGCCCTTTGGCAAGTAACTGACAAACTTTCACACATGGACCAGCTGGGCCCGAACCCGTGCCGGTTCAACGGTGTGAGGCTAGCGGTCACCAGCGAAGCACCTTAGACCACTCGGCCACCGAAGGCCCCTGCTGAAAATAGATGGTAACTTAGACCGTGGTCAATTAAGAACATAAAACTGAAGATGTTAAATTATCTGTTTGTTGCTTTATTTTCACAATTCAAATACATAGTAGTATTGATGGTCATCAAATTCGTTACATACATTACTTATGGCGGTTGCAAAATTAAAAATAAACTCAATCAATAGTCTGTCGGCCGGCGACAAAAAACGTAAAAATACTCAATTCAGGTGGAAAAAATATTGAATTTTCAGTATCTGGTGGCAAAAATTTGGACTTCTATGAAACCCTGGTGTATCAAGTTTGATGATCATCCAGTGACAGCTCACAACTGCAGCAAACTTTCTATGTACACTACAGATGTACATGTGCACTTTACCTAAAACGAAAAGCTCTATCATAGGGATTTTAACATTGGAGCACCCATGGAATCCCTAGGGGTAATGCCATAACTGAACCCCCAGGTGGAATACCCCCCCCATAATTTTTTTAATTCTTTTTTTAAAAGATGGTGTTTCCCCCCCGGCCTCAGTGTCAGCGTCAGTGAACTGGGAAGGAGGAAAACAGCTGCATTTCTGCATATAGTAAATTAGTGATGTGCAATACAACACATCAAAGGACATGCTTGTCTCCAGTTTGTGCCTATAATATACACCAAGTATCATGTGAACCACATCAAAAGTTGCAGCAGGAGTTGATTTGACAAGATATCATTTAATACAGCATTTTGAACTGTGAATGGCAATAACTCAGTGAGGAAAAATCCTGTCACCAGAAATAGCCCATGCGCATCTCTCTAGACTGTGCCGATAACATCCACCAAGTATTATGTGAAAATGTAACAGATGCATTGACAAGATATCATTTAATCTACAGTATTTTGAACTGTAAAGGGCAATAACCCATTAAGGAAAATAACCTCATCAACGGGAAGAGCAGATGTGCATCTTCAGACTTTGCCGATAATATCCACCAAGTATTATGTGAAAATGTAACAGATGCATTGACAAGATATCATTCAATCTACAGTATTTTGAACTGTAAAGGGCAATAACCCATTAAGGAAAATAACCTCATCAACGGGAAGAGCACATGTGCATCTTCAGACTTTGCCGATAACATCCACCAAGTATTATGTGAAAATGTAACAGATGCATTGACAAGATATCATTCAATCTACAGTATATTGAACTGTAAAGGGCAATAACCCATTAAGGAAAATAACCTCGTCAACGGGAAGAGCACATGTGCATCTTCAGACTTTGCCGATAATATCCACCAAGTTTTGATCAACTGTATCAAAAGTGTAGGAGTTGCATTGACAAGAAAAAAACGGACGGACGGAAGGACAGACAGACGGGCAATCAGACAGACAGATGGACAGACAGACTTCCGTGGCTATCGCTATATCCCCCGAGCATAAATGCTGGGGGGATAAAAACCTTATCATTTCCAGGCCAGGGACACTGACAGCGACGACTACATCCTCTTCCCCCTCACAATATCTTCCCTTTACTTCGTAAGGCGAGATAAAAATTATATTAACATAATTATATTATAATTCATCCCTGAAGATGACTGCAATTATCGGTTGCTATGGTAGCAATATTTCTGAATCTATTGGTAACTAAAGTTGCAATACTCTTAACCGCTACAGCTAAATAACCTGACTGTGAACACAATGTTAATAGAATGCAGACAAATCATAATTGTAACTATTTTAGAAAAGATGGTATGCCATTTCATTATCTATCGTTCACCAGGTGCCATCATCAAAGCTCAAATTTGCACACCAAATTTTTACTACATGTAGACCCAAGAATCTTTCAAGGGCAGAAGCAATTTATCAGCAACCAGTAGAAATACTTTTTTATTAATTAAATGTCAAAATTCTTAGAATAAAGATGGCACATCTCTACCAGAAATTTTCGTTTTCCAGTGGGGTTCCCTTTAACAACATACATTCCTTTTTACTTAATTACCTCAACATGAATACTACATGTAAGTCCATGTAGGGCAACGATTGATCGGATAGCAACATATTATCAAAAGCCACATGTACTGTACAGCTGGCAATCCCCTTGTTCTGTTATACTTGTATCCCTGGGGCTGGTGGTACATAGAATAAAATAGACAAACTGTGTCTATTATAGAATAGATAAGTATCTACTATAACTGGCGCCACTGTCAAAGAGATGTGAACTTCATGGTATAATGGTCTATTGTTCTTCAGTGATTATTTGTACTACCGGTATATTATTCTCGTTTCAGACGTAGTCCTGATCAGTAGGTTCAGTTTGGAGTCAAAACTGTGTGGAATCATTCGCAAACTTCGTGAATCTCAAAATAATGCCTCACTTGTGTGTACACATCATTGACATCCATCCACCTCGATGACACCAAGTGAGTCAGTACCTGCATCCTTGTTACAAGAGAAAATTCTCACGATAAATGCCCAAAACTAAAAAATATCAAAATATCTATAAACAAGAGCCCAAGGGGCTTCAATATATGCCCTTATTAATTGACTGTGTATGTTATTACCCGAATACAGTGTAAAACGGCCTGTCCATACGTCATGTCGAACTCGACTTGTAGTGGCCGAGTTGTATTGGCCGAGTTGAAAGCTGTATTGGCCGGGTTGAATGTTGTATTGGCCGAGGTCAACGAGTGCAGCCGTAACTAGCAGTAAGGACCGACGACTGGAGAAACAGACGACAGCAGTGTTGTTTGTTCAGCGCGATGGCGAGCGCAGAGCGTGTTATTCAAGGGTTCGTGGGTGGAATTTTAGAGCTTGAGGAGATATGTGGAGACGATTTAAAACGATTTAAACCTGTTACAGATCAAGAAACGGATGCTGCCACTCAAGCTCGGAAAAACAAGAACACGGCCAGTAAATGTCAATTAATAAAAATATTATGAATCGATTGTTTTCGTATAGCCTTAGTATTGACCTTCGGGTCGCCGTATTGGCACTCGGCCTGCGGCCTCGGGCCAATACGGCGACCCTCAGGTCAATACGAAGGCAATACGAAAACAATCGATTAATAACATATAGTATATCTGGAATTACATTGGTCCAAATTTCAAGGTTGTTCAAAGGTGAAATGCAAAGGTTTTTAGATTCTCCTTTTCACATTTATATAGGTTGAATAATGATAGAAATACCGGTCTATCTACTTCACTTGGTTTAATTTGAATTATCTTGTCTGCTAGAATTTTTTTAAAAGTTGGTACCTCTAGCACAGCTGAATTCAGATTTGCAAAACGTCATCACTTATCTTTCCTTGATTGTGACGTCACGTCAGACCAGCCGCCCGGAGACTGAACGTTACAAGTATTGACGACTGGCAAGATGGTCTGATGTGACGTCACAATCGAACGTCAAACAAGGGCAGATAAGCGATGCGGATTTCATTTCTGAAATCAGCCGGGCTTGAGATGCTAACTTTGAAGCACTTTTCAAAAGCTACCAGGAGACAAAATACTTCAATTAAAACCAAACAGAGTATTTGGGCTGATATTTCCATCATTAACTTGCCCGCGAAGAATATAAATAGGGAAATATGAAAACCTTTGCAGTTCACCTTTAATAGCCTTGATTTCAATTGGTAGCTAGCAATCGAGAGAAAGGTCTACCATTTTGTGCTTCTGAGAATGTAACATATATCACATCTAGAATTGAATGATAAACTAAAATGAGCTTAACTCTTGGAAACTAGTTGACCTTGGAGCAAGAACACATGTCCCACACTGAAATCGACAATAGTCAAACACAAGAAAATAGTAGTTTGCCTGCAAATGGATTTCTTTCAGACAAGAGAATTTTGCATGAAGGAAGAAGAAAGTGATGAAGTAAACCTTTGTTCTTGAGTTGGTAAACAGGTATGAAGTTCATAAAGGACCCCTCCCGCCGTTAAATTGGTAAATGTATGGTTTATATTTCACAACAGTTTAACTAAATGTAGCTGTTTCAAACACGGGAGACAACTCCACAGGACACATGCCATATACATGTAGGGGAGAGAATTCTGAATATTCCAACCTAACACATACAGTCAGCTAAACTTGATTCAGTTTTGGGGGACTGTGACCTTGACCTTTGGCTGGCTCCTCTTCGCCATGCAAGTAAGGTATTTGATACCATTCCATACCTTGAAACTAGAGATATCGCATGGACAACAAATGATAATGGATGAATGGACAGAACGCAACATCGCATTACATGACCTCGTCTTCGACAGGCATATGAAAATTTGACTTAATGATTTCCTGATTTTGGGGTCACAGTTACCTTGACCTTTGACCTTGACCTAAATTTTGGTACACGACACATCGTGTTCCGTCAATGTATCAATGGACACAAAAAAATCATGATTTTTATGAATTTCATGATTTTGGAGGTCACAGTGACCTTGACGTTCGGCCTCGACGTACATTTTGGTACGTGACACATCATGTCCCCCTAATGAATCTACGGACACAAAACAAAGTAATTTTCAAAGATTTCTTGATTCTGGAGTCACAGTGACCTTGACTATTGACCTTGACCTAAATTTTGGTACATGACAAACCATCTCCCCGTAATTTCTCAATGGACACAAAAAATCATGATTTTTAACAATTTTGGGGTCACAGTGACCTTGACCTTTGACCTTGACCTACATTTTGGTATGTGACACATCGTGTCCCCCTAATGTATCTACTGACACAAACAAATGTTATTTTTAATAATTTCCTGATTTTGGGGTCACAGCGACCTTTGACCTTGACCTAATTTTTGGTATGCGACACTTCATTTCCCCCTATTGAATCCATTCACCAAATATTATTAATTTTTAATGATTTTCCTGATTTTTAGGTCACACTGACCTTTGACCTGGATTCTGGTGTCACAGTGATCTTGACTATTGACCTGGATCTAAATTTTGGTACATGACAAAACGGCTACCCGTAATTTCTCAATGGACTTAAAAAATCATGATTTTTAACAATTTCATGATTTTGGGGTCACAGTGACCTTGGCCTACATTTTGATATGTGACACATTGTGTCCCCCTAATGTATCTACTCACACAAAGAAATGTTATTTTTAATAATTTCCTGATTTTTGGGTCACAGTGACCTTTGACCTTCGACCTTGACCTATATTTTGGTATGCGACACCTCATTTCCCCCTATTGAATCCACTCACAAAAAATTAGAAATTTTTAATGATTTCCTGATTTTTCGGTCACACTGACCTTTGACCTCTGACCTCGACCTACATTTGGTATGCAACACATCGTTCCCCCCTAGGGCATCCACTCACCAAAAATTAGAACTGTAGATAGAAAACTGTCAATGATCAATGATTTCCTGATTTTAGGCAACAGTGACCTTTGACCTCGACTTCAATTTTGGTACGCAACACATCGTCTCCCTGTAGGGTATCCACTCACACAAAATTAGAACTGTAGATAGAAAACTGTCCCAGATATAGACCGGACACGAGGGACGGACAGACGGACGGACGGACACACGGACGGAAACCGCCATCACATAATACGTCCGCCTTTTGGCAGGCGTATAAAAAATCTCTAATAATTCAATCACCCTATTAAAATTCAATCACGCTGAACTTTGTGGACAAGAATTATGGGTCTTAGATCTCCCTATTTTGTGCACACATACTCTATATTTGGCACAGCAAAAACAATTTAGGGTGGGGTCTGAATACAAATTATAGAAAATATGAAAATGCCAAGATATAGGCAATTTGGTAGCTTTTGTCTTGACTAGGATGATATAATGGGGTTCGCCAGCTCGAACTGATGCCAGGTGGCTACGTGTACCAAGAGGTAAATGACGCATGCCCATGTCATTTTTCTGAATGTCACAAAGGCAACGTCATAATGTAATGAAGTTATAATTGTTCGTTTTATGACGTCATGTCTTCTTTACCTGTTGAAGCACTAGCGCCGCCTAGTGTGGCTGGCGATCCCCATTGATGAGAAATCTCACATGAAATATCTCAACATTGATTTTCAATGCTAAAAACAAATTTGCCCTCTATTCTGGGGTAGAACTCTAAAATTTTAGGGAGTGACGTTAAACATTGTGTCTAACATTCAATAAGGGAGTGATTGTGTCTAACATTCAATCAGCGATTCCAGTAAATCTGATCACCCTCTAAATTCAATGAAGTAATGAAGGAACAAGATAGTATGTGATCAATTTTGGACCATTTTGTCAATGGTAGACAAATAAATTTGATCGCCCAATTTTATGGTGAGAATAACTGGAATAACAAAAATTCCATGTACATGATCAATCTAAGATTTGAATTTCTTTTCCAAATTTTAGAACGGTTGTAATTTACTCTTCAAGTTTGCATGGAAAGTTGTTCTCCATTTGTGTGAACGCTGTGTGTTTAACAGCACAAAATGTCCAAATTGAAAAACTCTGACCATGCAGACCCATAGACTAGTATAAGGGAGTCAAATGGCGGAATGCTGAACCTATTCCTGTGACAAGGAACTACATGTACAGTTCAGATAGAATCATGCCTGGATCAAATTTAATGGAGCTCTAGTTCTATCAATGTGCATGAGAGGGGTTCCAAAACTGTCATTCATCCCTCTATTTCTATTACTGCCTGAACAACACTTCAGACGCAGCCAAGGGATTTCATGAATATGCCCCAGTCAGTCAGTGCTTTCGAGTGAGTGAGTGAGTGAGTATGATTTAACGTTGCTTTCAACAATATTTCCGGATATGTCAGATCAACCTTTTGACACCCTCTGCTAATCATGCCTCTACGACTAGACTCTGTGGACTTGTATAAAGTCAGCTCTATCCTGTGAAAGAATTTTGAGATACTCACGGCAGAAAAAGTGACATGGCCATCTCATTAATGTCCCCACTGCTGTGATCTTTAGCATATTCCTGATCATTGAACAGCGGGCTTTTCCACAACTCCTCGAACAGGAAATTGGGTTCTGGTACATACACTGTGGGAAACCAATATCAACATAATTTTCAAAACATGCATTCATTAAACATGATATGTAAAATAACTTTCTAAAACAAAGCCAGATACTAGGATTATAATCCTTGTGAATATATGTTAAAAGGTGGTGGTTAATTATTGTAATTGTGCCAGTAAATAAGCGTCATAATAATCGTCCAGTGCACCCTGTATCAGCATGTGTACAAAAGAATGACTGCTGAATTTCTCACCCTCCGCTGGCTGACTAGGGGCAAGATTAGTATGATTTAACATTTCCCTAAGTTTTTTCTTCTTCTTTACGAATATATTTTTCCTATCACCTGAAAACATTTGAAATATGATATCTTTTGTGGAATTGTATATCATCACCAAATATGAAAGAAGCGGCGGCCAGAAATACCAGCTACTTAGTTTTATATTTGCATTGATTTCTCCATGTTAATACTGCAATGGCCCGCCGTCTTAAAACATGTTATTCACATTTATCTGTCAGTGTAAAATCCAGAACCATTTGAGATGCCCTCGTCCAAACTTCGAATGAGAAAACCACCTGAACATGTTCGGTTCATTACTGATAGTACTCTCGAACACAAACAGACAAATGATGTAAAGGCAGATTTCGCATTTGGTAATACTGGCTTCTCAAACAGTTGTGAATTTTACAGCGGTGGTTAAAGATGGGCTAGGTACGTGGATACAATGCAGGTAAAAGTGTCAGGTTTAACAGCTGTTATATGATAATCACCTCCATCATGAGATTTCATTCCTATTGTACCACCAGTGTAGAGTACCAGTACTTTGTGTTCATTCGGCGGTTCTTCCAGACCAGCCCGTACATCGGACAGCTCATCCTTGTTCAAACTGTTCACACTGCCGGACAGACTCCCAAACTTCAATTTCTTCTCTTTGTACGACGGATCGTCCACGGCAGTGTCAGCTTTCACATTACTATTGCTAACTCCATATTCAGACGCCATAGATTGCTCGCAAAACAATTATATCTGCTCGTTTAGTGTTCACTTATTTCTCACAACACGCTTTCAGAATGTTGTTGTTGTCTTAAGTTGCGGATTCAGTATGGTGTTGCTCCGTATAATTGTTCGCTACTTGTTGTCACCAGGTGCTTCTATTTTTGGAATTCTAATTACTGATAAATGCTAGATCGAAAACATATCATTTTCATTCAACAACGGCGTATCAAAACTGTAAGTGAAACCAGTGTGCTGTCAGTTCGTGGAAGTCGCGCTGCCCGAACAATTCAGAGAAACAAGCCACCACGTGGAGAATGACAAATAAATCTGGGGTTGTCTCCCCTGATGTGACAGGCTTGCTGGCTTATCCCCCCTGATCTCCAGCTGGGATGTGCCAGTTATTGACTATTTAATACTACACCCATATACTCAACCTCAGTAAACTCAGATATAATATTCCGTGATATTGTGAATTCAGCCCTAAATAAATCCCATGTGAATCTGAAACTACATTTGTTAGCCAATCAGGTGGCTAGCTTGTTGAAATCACGCCTACAGTAATTACACACGGTAACACGAGGACTAATATATAAACATTATCTGGAAACAGTATCCAAATATGGCATCATTTCCAGACAGTGTCTGTGAAGATCAAAGAGTTTAGTCCTGCCGAAAAGTCTGGCTTTGCTAGGGGTACAAAATATCAAAAGATTGTGCCGCGCGAAGATGTTGATCTCCGTGAAGTGAACGTCAATCGTTGTCAGGGAAAGTCAGAAATGGTCGTGATTGGCTTATTATGGGATCTCGCAGAATATCGGCGAATATTTTGCATGAAGTTTTCATAGCGTTACGTCTAGATGGTATTCCCCTGATTTACCATCTTGATTTACCTAAATTGCCATTTACTCTAATTAATTAAGAACAAAAATAGGTGAAATTGTGGCTAATATGGACTAATGAATGTTTAGAGGGTAGGCTGGAGAAATGTTAAAGAAGTACTCACCTTATTTTTAAGTTTGACTGTATTTATCAGCAATTGTATTCCAAAACTTATTATATAAAACTTATGTTGAAAGAATGCGAAATAAAAGAAATATTGAATATTTTGTTGCTCGCCACAGCGTGCACTGGGCGCCACCATTGTATCACTGAGTGACATTTTTAGATGAACGAAAATGAATGTATACTCATCTAAAAACGTCACAACATCATGGAGATTTAAGGTCACGCCGACAATTCGCACGAGAAGGAACCCAGAAAATCCACAGACTTTCCCGTTGATTTCAGTAGTTCAAGCGTAATCCTGAAAATGTTTAAGAATTTAGAAGCATCGTCGTTCAACTCAAATCCCTAACAGGACGCTCTTTTAGTTCATCGCTCAGCTTCAAATTTTGACCAAACTGAATCGGGCAAGTCTAAGTTGAAAAACCTGTGGAAGAAATTCCTCAGTTGGCAGATATAACCTAAACCACTTTCCTTTTAGAAATTACCCCTGTGGAATTTGCTGCGCCAGTTTTTCCCTCAAATTAAAACTCGGACCCAGAGTAAATCAACTGTCCAAAGTTGGAACGTCCCTGGATCAAGCATTAGACACGACGTTGTCCTGAATACTGACGTCATCAGTCACGTCATCCTACAGGCAACATGGTGGCGCCCACGTCAAGTTAAAAGCAGAAACAGGACTTCACAAATTGTAATAAAAATAATAGTTTATCACCCTCAACGACAGTGAAATAGTTATATTTCTTTAACAGTCTAACCTTTGTAATAGGAACCTGTACAAAACAAAGTAAGTATTCCTTTATGTTATCATTTCCTTTTACACAGAGAAAACAGTACAATCAGTGATGATTGATGATCTTAGACTGCAAAAGGATCATTCAGTGACCAGAAGTTCATAAATATAGTATTTTATGAATTTCTGGTGCGAGGTCAATAATCCCTTCCTTTCTCATTCTATAGGTGCCAACTCTCTTCACAAATATAGTATAATCGGTAATAATTCATCCTTAAAAACGTTCAAGTTGATGATTGTGCTAATCCAATAAAATTGGGATGAAGTGAGTATCTTTTTATTGTCATATTTCAAGTCTGAACAAATATTTCATCATATATACTACTTGCCTAAGATTGCCAATTCTTTGTGTCGTATGAAGATGTGGGAATAAATAAATGAAAGATCAATATAGATCAATATATATATATATTTTTACATTTTCTTCAGGAAATCTTCAATAAGATCAGTATTATAGCTAAAATTATGCTTCAAATCGGCAAACAAAACCCCAAAATTTCCAATGCATTTATATGGGATGGCTTGTGATGTGTCGTACTGTGATGTGCCAGAATATACCGACGAAATATCAGTATATTTTACTTCTTTTTATATTTCCTTCTCATAAATGTACAAAACAAATCAGCAAAACAAACCACCGCAATCTCCAATGCATTTATATGTGGCGTAGTGTTAGGAGCAGTAAAAAAATAACAGAATATCAGTATATATATATTTATTTTACAGTTTCTTCTCAAACATTTAAAAAATAAAAAAAAAGCTAAAACAGCAGTATTATAGCTCAAATTATTCTTCAAATCAGCAAAACAAAACACAGAAAGCCTATCTCTGATGCATTAATATGGAGTGGCTTGTGATGTGCCGTGTTGTGATGTGCCTGAACATACCAATGCAACATAAATATATTTTATCCTTTTTACATTTCCTACTGAGAAATTTACAAAAAGTTACCGGGTATCTAAAACATCAGTATTATTATAGCTCAAATTAGTCATCACATCGGCAAACAGGTCTCACTCCACTGCAAGTCTATCTTCAATGCATTTATATGGGATAGCATCATTAGCCTGTGATGTGCCATTTATAGTGGGTGAATATGTAGTTGATTTAAATAATTGAACTTTGATTCCTTGATATGTTTGGACTGATACAAAACTTCTATTATGTGGGATCCCATAACGGGCTGTTTTGTGTATCAACGTTTGACCTGTTGTGGTTTGACAGATACAACAGCAGGTCATAAAAAATAAAATAAAGACAATTTTATAGATGTTTACAATTTCTGTATTTTGTGACCAATACTTCACAACAGTTTGCTAACACCAGAAAGACTTGCCTAACTACTTCATGATAAAATACAATTTGGAGATGGCAGAAAATCATTCAATGGAATCATAATGTTTACATGATATTGATGCAGACTCCTCAATGTCCCAGCGGGGTTAATCTCCCTATGTAAAGCCTTGTCAATGAACTCTGCATGATGTCACTTATTATCCAAACATCTCATAAATGTACATTCTACATGCAGAGGATTCTTTATGAAATGACATAAATACAAGGATATTCTATTTCACACTGCTACAGATACGTGTGACATTTTGATTTCGAATTCAAAAAAATGATCAATTTATTTACGAATACAAAGCTGTGAATGTGAAAACCCCTTGGCTCTGGGCGCCAGCCATTCATAATGTATTCAATTTGAACCGTACTACTTTGAAGACGTCTGGAACTCCAAGCAGTCAAGTGACAAATATACAGATTACTTAAAAATTTTGCCATTAGAAAAGGCCTGTAAGGTTTCCATCCAATCAGAGAAACCGGCAGTCATTACTTGTCTCTTGACGTATCGATGTATACCAAGCATCATACTGAACACTTGAACAGTATCAAAGGATATATAGATCATCAATGATTTTACATAAATTGAAAATGACTGCTAAGCTTTCCATCCAATCAGAGAAAGCGGTTCTGTCATTCAGTTTTAGTCTCTTATATTGATGATGTATACAAAGTCTGCACTTTGAACGGTGTCAGAGATAGAGATCATTAATGATTTTGCATAAATTAAAGATGGCCGCCCATCCTTTCCGCCACTCAGAGGAACTGATGTGGTTATTCATTGCAAGTCTCTTGATACATCGATGCTGCATACCAAGTTTCGTATAGAACACTCAAATAATATCAGAGATATATATCATTAAAGATTTTGCATAAATTAAAGATGGCCATCAAGGTTTCCACCCAAACAGGGAAACCGGTTTGGTTATTCTTTTAAATTTTCTTGATGTATTGATGATCCATACCAAGTTTCACACTGAACAGCGAAATGGTATCCGAGCTACAAAAGATTAATGATTTTGCATAAATTAAAGATGGCCGCAAAAGTTTCCACCCAATTGGGTCCAGATTCAATGGGGTTCTGGGTCTCAAGCATATGGATGTGCACTGCAAGTTAGGTGTGCCTAGAGTGAGTCATTCTATTGGTAAAATCTTAAAACACACATTTGGGTATGGCACCTCCACACCCTTCGGATCCACTCCGAAATAGCTCTAAGACACTTTCCGAAGGAAAACCTTCACAGTGATGTATAATTGGTCTTTCTACATCATGGGGTTATTGAGTTATAAACACACAGACAGATCGACAGACAAACAGACATATGAAGAATAGTTTCCTATATACATGTACATTCAAGTTTATTGAAAACAGGACTTATCATAAAGAAGAAAGTTTTTCACTACTGCTAGAAGATGGTGGACATTTCTTATCGAAAAACCACATTAGGGCAAACATCAGTCCAATTGGCTTATTCTTTGTTTCATCCATCACAAATTGTCTCCCCTGGGACACCGGAATGTCGACAACGTCTATCATTTCTCCCTCCTCTACCAGTCCACCTCCCGCCCCCACCTTCATCTCATCTGTCACCTCGGCGTAAAACATTATTTGTAACGATCCCGTGGTTCCAACACCTGCCCTGTGTGAATTAGAGAAAATCAAGTCTCACATCGTTGATCATCCAGTTCTCGACTCTCACACAGTTAATATATCCAACGTGATTTGTAGGAGTATGTTCACGAGTTACTCATGATTTTTTCTGTACTAAATTGCACATTCATTGACTGAACTTCCTCATGTGGTCGTTGAAAAGTCAAACGATGCCACGACATATATGGTAAAACGAAGGAATTCCACAAAATGTATGCTGCATAGTGAAAGAAGATAGTACATGCATGACGATACCAAATTTCGAGAAGTGAGCATCTTTTAGAATATTTTTCAGGCGAGAGAGCTAAAAGGCATTGCGAGCCTATTTCTTTATTACGGTACTACATTAATAAGGTATAGACTTATTTAGTGTATACTAAGAAGTCTGTTTTTGAGACCTGATACATTCCGCAAGTACAGCATCTGCACAAGTCCAGGAAATCCCTAAATCATTGCAGAGGGTTTACCTGGACCTATTTGGTGATTCTTCGGAGTTCTCGAGTCATTGCGTCTATTACACAATCTCGTTCATTTCATCCCCAGCGGTTGTTTTGAATTAGCGCTTCGATATCTGAAGCCTGCGATTTTCGCTTTGACACGCAATGTCGGTTTCAAAGGTAGTCTGGCTGGCAATGAAATTCAAACCAGTCAAAACTCAAACCTCTATGCGGATTGGCCTGATGAGCTGCTTCAGCGCGCTCGCTGATTGGTTCGGTTTAGTGGAAACCCACGAGCTATTTTTATCCAGAACTGCTATCGGTAACTAACCAAGCCAGTGTATTGATAGTAACCTATCGATTGATGAACTGGCTCGCGAGGATGCAAGTATAGATCCAGACATAATTTTCAACCTGCCATGCCACCCATATCTTGTCTACTGTATGGACAAACATGGGAGGTAAGAAGTCTAATTAATTTCAAGCCTGTAATCACCTGTATGATGTGACTCTCTCCAGTTGTTCTAAAGGTACTTTGTATCCACACTCCTCGAGAACCTCATTCTGAGCGATAACATCTGGACTGATGTCTTTATCAATGATTCCTGCACACAGTTCGTATGTGATCCCCAAGTGTCCTGGATATTTCTCTGTGTCCACTGTACAGACACCATCTTGTTCTATGCCCTTAGTCACACCCAAATATATGGCTGTAGTAAGGAAGTTGAAGTGATTAATTAAACTAGTATTTTAGAGGTTAAGTTACACTTGAGTTCTCCAATAATGTAGACACAGAAAGTGGATTTTCTCAACCCAGAAATAGTTGGGTGGGGTCAAATTTATTATCGTCCCCAGGGATTCATACAAGTCACTTTTTACAACCGGTAAACAGGAGTAAAATTCATTCCAAAACTCAATTCAGACAATTGAATTTGACTAAAATATTTTCAGGTTTTGACGATAACTACATAGCCTATTATTTTAAGGGATGAATCAATATAAAATCATTGAGAATAGTGGTAAATTTGAAAAAATATTCAAATTGAAGAAGTTTTTCAGACAGATCGCGAGACTGGGGGAGCTGAGTGACATAATTTTCAGATAATGATGCTGGCCGACTTCACTTCACTGTATAATAAAAGCACTGAATCAAAGCTGCAAGAATCAAAAAAATGTCTCAGGATATGCATGAATGTGATATTTTGCACATTGCTGCTTTTCATCATCCAAAAATAATAGACTATCTCAAAAGTGGACTTTTTTTTACTCATGATATGAAAAATTTGTTTTCAAGTCAGTTTGATGAAGGCCATGTGGTGGATAAAGCACTGCCTTCTGTTTGATATTTCTACAGGGTATTCCTTTTTTGTATAATTATGTATTATTCTTATGTACTTTGCAGGCATATTTTCTTGCGATTCTTACATTTAAAAAGATGTCCACTTTGAAAATTTTGCACAAGAAATTTTGCATTCTCATTCAGCAAAAACTTCTCATTCAGCAACTCTCTCACATGCGAGATGCCAAATGGACCACCATATGAACTGTTGTCAGGGTCGCATTCGCTTGCCAGGGATGTTGTGATAGGCTGCTCCAAAAAACATGATGACTTTTAAGCAGGTATGTTTGACATTGTCATAAAATATCGAAACTTTTTCACAGAAATGTCAGCTTCGATGAACAGGTTATGGTGGCCTATTATTGCAGGTAATTAGGGTAAAAGGTATTGCTTGGAAAAAAATCTCACATTATCAGTAAAGTCTTGACGGAGTTCTTAGCGGCTCCAAAACCAATACCGCAAGAATAATGAAGGAAATGATGGAAAGAAAGAGCACATCTGCTGAGGAGTGATTTAATAGGCAAGGCCATCCTTAAAACTTTGTTTGTTGGGTGTCATCCGACCTTATCTCAGAAATTTGGGTAGGTAAGTTAAAACATATATTTTTTAATACAGGTCAATCAAATTTGCAGTAAATAACTAAAGTTTTGGCATTATATTAAAAAAAAAACATTTCTTGGGATAGGCCAATAGAAGTTTTGGGTATAGAGTACATGTATTTTGGTGGGTATATTAGGGTTATGCCCAAGCAACATATGTTTAATAATGTTCCAAGCTGACAACAATTGTACCCCAGATTAGTGGCTGATTTAATCTGACGGCACTTTTTTCTTTTTTTTTTCATTACAATAATTAATCTCAGAGTTATCCACGTGCCAACTGTCCTTTTTTTTTATTTCACAGATTTCAAATCTAAATGTGTGTGTCCGATGTTAATTTATGTGATTTCATTTTCTTTTCTTTTCAGCAGATGTATATTGATTAGTAGTTTGTTAATGATAAAATGTACCTGGTCTGAACTGTTTGACAAACACCAACACCTTCCTTGATGAATTGTAGATGATGACACAAACACTGTGAAAAAAAAGAAAAAAGAAACACAGTCCCATGAGAAGACAAATATATCCGTTTCACACTTCAGTAAATAAAGCTATATATATATATATATATCCGTTTCACACTGAATTTTGGTTTAAAATAGTTTGAATTAGTAAAACACTTAGCCCAGCAAGAACATGCTTTATATGTATTATGCATTGTATGTCAGAGTAAAAATAGATCTTCACAAATCCTTCTGTTAGTAAGTCAGTTGGTCAGATCTGTTAATCTTAGACCTGCACAGTGCCGCTATAAAACCAGATGGAACCATAATAAATGGGAAAGGGAGGTAATTCTCTGTGATGTTGATCACTAATACTAGTTACCTACATGTATCAATTGGAAAGATTGGACAATATCATATTCTTTAATGAACTAGTTACTTACCTATCATGGACATGCATCGCATCCCAGATTTTAGGTATACCATTCTGTGTGATGAGAAAGACAAAGAATACCACATATTCAATAACTCTTACCTTTATTGTTATAAGGGGCTGATATACCATGGCAGTTACTGAAAGTCATGTAATAGGAAAGTCTCTTATCTGGTGTATTCTCTTGGATATAGTAAAGTCATACATCAAAATGTTTCTCGTCCCATGGAGAATCCTGCTATAACATGTTTGACATGCAAGTATATCTGGATAAATAAAAATACAGAAAAACAATTGTTCTTAGAACTGCCAGCGGAAGTCCACATAGAGTGAACTCACAATATTGAAAAGCAGTTCAGAAAATTCTATATTCTGTCTGCTACAACAAAGACTATGTTAGACATGATTGGAAATTATTTTTAAACAATTTTACACTTTTAGTACGGTACTTGTCTCAGTCTAGACATTTTGTGTGAATTGAGCTTACCTGACATGTGGATAAAACCATCTATGTGTGTCAATTGACAGTTGATTATGCAGCTTCATTTCAGACAAATCACAAGCAGGACTGGGTGTGAATGAATGAGCCACAATAGGCAGTTGAGGATTGAATAGAAAACATCCAGCTGGCATTTCTCTCACTGCACAAAATGGTATACATGTACATGCACCTGGTATTAGCTCTTCAAATGACGTGACGTGTGTACCTGACTCACACTGGTCTTGGATAACTCGATCCAAGTTTGGACTCACCTTCATATTGGCTGACACAAATTGTCATTGCCTTCGGCAATCATGTTAGCATAGTAAATGATAAAAAAAAATTAAAAACATTTTCTTTTCTAACATAGTCTTTGTTGTAGCAGAGACGATATAGAACTTTTTTGAGCACTTCTCAATCTTGTGTGTGTTTTCTTTGTGGACTTCTGCTGGCAGTCCTAAGAACAATTGTTTTTTTGTAGATTTTTATTTATGTAGATATAATATACTTGCATATCAAACATGTTGTGTAGTGGCATTCCCCATGAGACAAGGAATATTTCGGTATTTGGCTTTCACAACATTCACACAAAATACACCCAAAGAGATATCCTATTACACGACTTTGAAATCATTGCTGGTATATTAGCCCCTTAAGGCGGTTCCAGACAATTTGAAAATAAAATGTCATTTTTCTTATATTTTGACAAGATGAAGCGTACACCTTCAACATTGAAAATAAATGACAAAATTAAGGGGTCACCAGTTTTATTTTTTGCAAAATGTAGGATTTAGTATGGTCTAATATTATGCTTAACCCTACTATAATATATGGGATTTGATTGGAATTCTGTGAAAAACACCTCTACTTTCATAGAAAAAACTCATATTTTCTGAGAAAATCAATGTCATTCTCTCCAAAATCACTCAATAGTTTTCTGAAACAATGCTGAATCGGAAAATCTAATAAAAATCGGAGGGGGGTGGTCACCAGGCTTCTCTCCAAGGCATTATGATGCCAACATGGAAAACCATGGTCATGAGACCAAATTACCCTGATTTCGCTATGTCAGTTAGCCAGCTATCGCTATTTTGATAGATACGTAAAACTGGATTCGATTCGTCTGCAACCTCCTTAAATAGAACTGAACTACATCCGGTAATGTACATTTATGCAATTTATGTGTAGCCTAAATGTATCATCAACTTAAGCAGCAAAATATCTGAAGACTTTTCAGCAAATAACGAAGATGCAGCTCCTCAGACTGTTTCTGAGCAGTACTGGTCACCTACAGAAACAGCCGCCACCTGTCCTCGTGGGCCATGATTCTGATCCAAGCCAACTAACCAATCAGAACAACTGTTTATATTTTTTGTACCAGTAGGAAATAGAGTAGTGTTGTGTTCATAGTAAGTACATCTCAGTACACATGTCATAAACAGAATCTATGCAATTTCTCCATCTAACCTAGCATGAGCAATTATCATGAGTCATAAAAGCATGGGCCGGGTAGGTTGAGCTTCTTCTCTATCCTCACTAAAACTAGGGAGATTCTCTATCCTAGATTCCCCTGGTACACATGATGACTCTTGGTCAAGGAATTAAATTCAACTGTAAATTTAGCCTATCAGCAAAGCAAACATCTGGTGTATGTTGACCAATCAGATCACTTGATTTACATGACCATGGTATGTTATTATGTGATAACAAATTTGTATTCACTGAAAGCGGCAGAATGCGATCTGTTATGCAAGATGGTTTCACTTTGGCTCAAAATGAAACTGGATGTTGTGAAGATAAATTTTCCTGCACAAAAACAACTATCCAACAGAATGAAATGAAATTTTGATACAATAGATTACACATAAGTATTACCTTTATTCTAGGTTACCTAATTTCTGCTTTGGTGATAAACTTAGCAAATAAATGAAGCAGACAACATCCATTTACATTGTCCAAAACCTAGCGATTATTTCAAGCATTTGAATTTTCATTAATCAATTAGAGGATTTTCCTAGGAGTTGATTTTCTGACTATTTTTCACAATTGGCGAAATTAGGTCTCCTTACTGAAAACTTCTACAGAGTCATTTCTGACAACAGGCGAACAGTGTGTCACTACCAGGGAGCACTTGTTTCCATTCACAATGTGCCTGACTGGTAAATACATAACAGTATTTTAGTTATTTTGGGATTACACTATCTTAGTATAGCACAGATCCTAGCGCAGAAAATTGGTCGAGTCCTAAGTGGGATTCAAACCAGCGACCCCCAGAGTAATATAAGGCAACTAATCGCCAGCACTATATGTCTGCTACCTCTTATTTTAGTGGGAGGCCTGTTGGCCGAGTGGTTTAGATCACCGAAATATAATGCTGGCGATTAGGTGCCTTACTCTGGGGGTCGCTGGTTCGAATTCCGTTCGGGATTCGACCAATTTTCTGCACTAGAGTCTGTGCTACATGTATATTCCTACGAAGTAGGCTACAGATCGCAAATTGTCCGGTAATGAGTGAGTCAGGCAGTCAGTCAGTCCATCCGAATCCTTTCGTCGGCAAAATAAGGAGAACCGTTGACATTAGAACCTTGATTTTTGGCATGAACGTGCATTAGGGCATTGTTACCAGCAAGTTCTGAGCTGACCGAATTCTGATGAAAATTTGATTTATAATTATTTTTTTAATTATTTATTGATGGCTCAGCGAGTACACTGTCATGCCCATCGGGAACCCTTGGCTGTATGTTTCACTTTATATATAACACAGTACAAAATCTGGTGGGATATGCCATCCGTAATTGTTTTTATGAAATAGGAAACGCTAATTTTCCATCATTTGTTAGTGCATTTATCTACACTCCTATTACCAACTTGCCAGCCTCAATACACACAATTCAGTATATTGTTATAGATATATGTAAACTGTGGCCTTTAACGTGTATCCTATTTCACACCCAAACATTTCATCACAGACCACATCAGGCCTCAAATTCAGGTCAAATTACCCACTGGTGGTGAAATATCCTACATCAACCAATTAAGTCAGCCTGGTGCAATAACCCAGCAGAAGAAAGAAAAATGTGGTATCATCCTTCAGATTAGTCTGTGTGAGCAACAATGATAAAAGTTTACTGAGGGTGAAACAAAGCCATGACGGCATGTTTAAAGGGTTATTAATTTATTTTCTTTGGGTAGAATTTAACTAGATAAAGTAACTTTGATCATGATGTGAAAATATGAGCACATACTTTGAGGTTTTTTTTGTACCTCTTGAATATTGACTATATATCACACTTGGATATAATTTAAACAAAAAATTACATGTGTAAACAAAATATGTCTAAATTTTTCTTGTCATTTCAAATCTTGATCCATTTTGATTCCTTGATTAGGGGATACAGAATCACTGCCACGGAGTGTGTTGGTGTGTCACAGCAATGCAATTCCGATTCACACAACGAAGCTGAGGTGGTTTAACGTTTATCAATGAAGAAAATCACCGATCAACCGCCATAGAATATAATGTGAAACAAGAAAACCGGAATAGTACATTCATCAGATTGCCGATACCCAAAATGTGTTATCTCATATATCTAGATAACAACGTGATGTAGAGACGCTATTTATTCGTCTTTGTACCGGTTATGCTCAGGGGAATGACATAGAATCATTATTATCTTGTGCATAGAAGGTGTTGGTCTTGAGTTGAATTACCGTAAACTACATAAATGCTACCTTTCTACTATAGTACTATATATAAACATTTGTTGTATTGTTGGGAAAATAATGTGATTCAAAAAGTTGTTTTGATCCTGGACAAGGGCACTGAAAACCATTAAAGAGATGTAAATGTATTTTCACACGTAAAGCTTGAAATCTACTGAACCTTTATTATTCAATCTGTTTCCTTTAGTTAAAAAATTGTAAAATTAAATCGGCGATCGTTATTTATTTTTGGAATGAAGGCGCATTAGGAGACTGTTACCAACAAGTTCTGAGCTGACCTACTTTTGATGACAATTTCTGGTGATTTTTGATGAAAAGGAGATTTTTGATGAAAATCACTGGCGATTCTGACTTGGGCAGTGCCCATCTTAATATAGGCAGGATTTCAACTGGGGGTGGGGATTTCCAAGAGTTCAGTTCACGTTCGAGTCCTAATGCCTACTCTACTTCGTAGATCCTGTGACGTTAGTCACACTGCTCATGTTAAGATAGTGTAATCCCGAAATAACTAAAATACTGTTATACAATCAATTTCTAAATGACAAAAAAATAAAATAAAAATCTTCCTATGGTAAATACATAATAGGAATTGAGGGCATCATAATAGCGGGTCGTGTCTCTCAGCCCAAAACATACGTTACTTCCCTACATTGGACAGCACACTATGGAGTCTTCCAATAAGTAAGCATAGGAATGACAGACCCCCTCTCAAGAAATCCTGGCGACACCCATAAATCCGCAAATGCTTTAGATAATAACTGCTCCGAAAACTTTATGACAGTGGGTTTTTACTTGGCTCAGGGTATTTTTAAGAGTTCTTGTCTCAAGCAAAATCATCACCAGTAGGCCAAATGGATTTTAAATATGGACGGGAGCCCTTTTTGCTCCAGGGTGTCCATGCATTTCAGTTGGAAATATTCCCAACAGGTTCTTCTTTATTCCATGAAAGTGTTTGGTCAAGACTCAAGGGCTGATTCATTTTCTAACAAAATCTCGAAAAGTAAGAAATGTAATAAAATTTGCCAGTGAACAAGGGTGCATTCTCTCCTGGTATTTAGAGGGACACAAAAATCGATTAGCAAGAATGGCACCACAGAAACACATATCAAAGGAAGTACAGTGTGTTGACTAGTTAAGAAAATGAAAGTTGTCTCCAGCTTCTGGGGGCAACAAGAAACCTCATTGAGATTACTATTTAGTCTAAATAGATGCTTCATTTTCTCCTCTATCGCACAGTATAAACAATTCCATTGATGCAGTGAAAACTACAACTGTACACTTGTGTTTATTTGAGGCATGTCATTTGACTGGTAAGCTTCTAAAACAGCGCCCTCTATGTAGGCCAAATCAATTTTATTCTTCATTTAACATGTCAGTCTACTGTGAATGTACCAGTCAAACATTTGCATACATGTACCCATATAGTGTCACACTTAATTTTGCAATTAGTCTCTCCGGGAATTCACTATGAAATCCAAACAAATACCCTGTCAACCATACAGATATAAGCCTATACAGACTGCAAAGATTCTGTGATTTCGGAACTAGATAAAAGACAAGCATCTGTTCACATCGATATAAATAGGAAAGTAGAAATGATATGAACTTGCTTTTTGTATGGTAGATTACTTTTGAAGATAATTTTGACTCTATTGCCATTACACGATATCGAACATGTTAGGCTGAATACCTCAAATGGGGTAGTACACCTTAGATGGGGTACAGTACCTCATTTGAGGTAAAGTGCTATACCCCAATCGAGGTATAGGGCTATATCAATTTTAGTTTTCGCATATTTATGGAGTAATTCACACATCTGTTCAAACCCCAGAGGGCATGGATCAGTTTATCACATATCTGACCTTACTATCTTGATCATTTTTACCAAATTATTATTGTTAAACAGACAGACCACACATTTTAATTTCATTGTCCAATTTTTCACAATGAAAAATGTCTCAAATATAAATGTTTAGAGATATTTCACATATAAATTCAGACTGTATATTGTGACATTGTTGTGTCCACTGGCCTTGTGCAAATTACAGGGATATAACTTTAATAAGTAGCTATTTTTCAATCATGGCAAAAAAATGACACACTGCTAGCATGCACACACAGAGAAACAGTCCTCTGCTTATCATTTCTGACACTGCATGCTAGCAGAATCTGTGATGTGTGAGACATTTGAATTCAATTTGTAAACTAGTCGCTGTATCTACATCCATAAAATTTACACATGTTCACAACATAAAAAGCAAAGCCCCAGGCCCGTAGCCAAGGGGGGTTTTCTGGGTTCGGGCGAACCCCCCTTTCAGAAATATTGTATATCTTTCTCATATAAATGCCCTTTTCAATCTGAAGCGAACCCCCTATTTGCCCCTTTTCCCATACAGCGAACTCCCTGATGTGCCCTTTTGGAGTGAAGGCAAACCACCCCTCAGCAAATCCTGGCTATGGCCCTGTGCCTGCATATGTTGTTTTTAGTTGAGTGCTAGAGAGATTAAACATTTAAATTGAAGAGATTTATCATTCAAATGAGATCGATTTAAAAGTGTAGGCTATCTGTGTAATGATCATAATTTGCTGAAAATGACAAATACAGTAAAGCCAAATATGTGGTGAACTAATCCATACCATCCATGGTTTGTACAGATGTCTGAATTACTGCATGATTTTTTGAAAACTAAAATTGATATAGGCCTACACCTCGATTGGGCTATAACACTATACCTCAAATAAGGTACTGTAAGCCAACTTATAGGTAAGGTACCCCATTTGAGGTGTTCAACCTAACCTGTCGAATGGCACATACTTGGCATGGTCCCAAACTTGAAAGTGAACATTGATAAGCACACACTAAATGCTGTCCGTCATCGGGTGTCTGAAATCACCAAGGATAATTTATGAATATACAAAAGCCGCTATGCCAAATAAATTGATCATTTTTCGAAAAAGGGATAATTATCCTTTCTATCATAGTTAATCTGAACCACAATGCTTTCTTATGAAAAATGAGTATGGTTGCTTCAATTTTCCGAAACAGGTCAATTTCCGAAACCGTACAACGAAAATGTTTCCACTTTCAGTTTCGATATCAAAACGGAGATGCACAATCACCTGTTTATAATACAGTCGGACCGGCTTAATGTATTTTGAATTCGTACATGGATGGATCGACACCTCTGTCACTGACTCCATGTTCAAATTATAGCAACGCTGTCACAGTAAAAAGTTATCACAGTACACTCGTAAAAAATATGCTTTGATCATGTGTGTTCCCGCTCACTACTGAAATACTTTAATGATCACCTGAAATACTTTAATGATCACCTGAAACGAAACTAAGGATTGTGTACATAATTACGCCAACAATGTCATCAATGTGAATGAATTCAAAGGCAGTTAATACATCATATACAAATGGCCTACTATAATGGCTACTATGAAACGGTTAAACTGATCATGGTTTCAATGATATCTCGTGTTCGAGCAAGCTGAAATAGATGTGCTTCCATTTCAGATTGCCGGTGTAAAATTTCTAACAATTCTGTGCATTCTCCCTTATCCGGGATGATGCAAATTTGAATATGCAGTGGTTTCGTAAATGATAGACAATGACACAATCGTTTGGATTTCAGTACAGTATATCGCCTATTTAAATTGAAGATTGATAATTGTTTTGTATGTAAGTTTTATTTTTATTTTTTTTTACGTCTTGCAGACAATCACATGGCTCAGTGGATACGAAACTACGGCTTCGTCCTCATCCATTACAGAAATGGCCGATTTCTGACAAGCAGATGTTGAAATCTCTGTTTAGTTTACAGCAATGGCGCAAGGTTGTCGAACTGGTCAGATACAAGAGTTTAGTTCTAAAGCAGTGATACAGGTAATAGCTGTTTGAAACACAATGTAATTCTTCTAATTCTGAATTGTGATCACAAAGTTGACCGACATATCTGCGTCATACTTTTTCGCCAATTTTGGCGTTCATGGTCCAGTTTCTAGCTTTCTGGCACTGCACCAAATGACCTCATCACAGACAGCTTTTGGCTAATAACTCTGGTTATTTATTATACGTACTTCCAATAGCAACATTGCAAGTCAAAGTGTGGAAGAGCTAGTTTAGCCATGCAAGCTGTCCCATAGTCCGAGCCATGGGAGCTTGAAATAAAAGAATTAACTACTGTGTGTCCCCCAGGTGCTTGGCAAGTTAATTAGTGGGGGGTATCGTCAACAATAGATTGGACATGCTGAATCACTAAAGTACGACCTCCTCCCGATTATCCGTATACATTTTCACACAAATTGGCCTACCTCTATATTTCACGGGTCCTATTGTCAGGCCTGTGTCGAGCCTGTGGCAGGCCGATTGTCAGGCCGGCTTATATATATGGATTACTTGCTTTATACACGGAATTACAAGTACTTGTGGATCTTACTATAACATTTATACATTTCTGCTTTTATCTGGTATATTTTTAGGCATGTATCGGCAATTATAAGCCCCGTAATCATCGATTTACTCTTCCACACTCGAAATCTTGGTCTGTCTAATATGGCGGCCGACCAGCCCAGGAGGGGTATATGTAAAAACCAGACTTCTAGGTACGGAGCGGGATTTCATTTTATTATTCAACCAAGTGAAAGCCTTTAGCAAAGATAATCTAGTGAACTCTGTAAATTGTATTGAATTGTTTTATTTCAATAATAATGATAACAACGAACAGGGCTCTCAAGGAGAGGCGAGCGATCACTCGCGCGCGCCTCCTGCTCGCCTGAAATCAAAAAATGGCGAGTGGTTCACCACTCGCCTGTTTTCGTCGGTCAGAATAAAATTTAATGACACCTTCAGCTGTTGCTGTCAAGTTCTTGACTTCAAAGATATCTCGTTGTTCATCATTGGCACGTTTCATAGGTCAGAATAATATTTAATGACATCTTCAACTGTCGTAAAATTCTTGGTTCGTAAAGATCTTGTTGTTCAGCAATTTCGGAAGGCTTCCCGCCATTTCCGCTTCATGTGTTGGTGCAAAAAGTATAACCCTGTGTCGGAACGAAATTATAGGTAGACTGGTTGCCTCCCTTGTATTTCCATACAGACACGTCTTGAGCCGTGGGTTATGATTTCCAAAAATATAAAATCTGTCAAACACCACGGCTCAAACCACCATGGCATCACGCTGTTTTAAACATTACATGTAGTTTCCGATTTTGTTTAACATTACATCACTGCGTTTTAAACATTAGTTTTCGATTTTGATTTACTCTCGATGTTACGCGGACTTGACTTTCGTCCCACGATCAAGTCCATGCTTTTCATTGATCTCATGCAATTCGATACGATACGATACGATATTTATTTATTCCGGTGCCAAGCACGCGTGCGTTTTCCTTCCTCACAATTTTGTAACTGTTAGCAAGATGTTAGCGGAAAATTGCACGATGTCGAATCCGAAAGGAAAGCCGATAGAACTATCAACGTACCTAAAATGGGGAGAGGAACTTACATCAGTGTTCCGAATTAAAGAAGACTACAACACCGTTCAGAACCGCGCATATGTGACCCACATATTCTGTAATGTACTTGTAGAAGTAATTTCAGCATTTCACTCGCCCCAGGAATTTCTCAGGCGAGTGATAACAGCACTCGCCTCACTCGCCTAAGCTTAAATTCAGGCGAGTGACGAATCACTCGCCTTCATTTTGCTCCTTGAGAGCCCTGACGAATAATAATAATAATAGTGAATAATAATAATAAAAACACGTAAGAAACCACATTGAATAAGCCGCCCTGCCACGACCTGCCAATCATCCGGCCTCATAAAAAAAGTAACAATCAATGACATAAAATGCTAATAAATCGATTTATTTTCATTATTATAGTATACGCCCGCCAAAAGGCGGACGTATTATGTGATGGTGTTTTCCGTCCGTGTGTCCGTCGTGTCCGGTCTATATCTGGGACAGTTTTCTATCTACAGTTCTAATTTTTGGTGAGTGGATACCCTATGGGGAGACGATGTGTCGCGTACCAAAATGAAAGTCAAGGTCAGAGGTCAAAGGTCACTGGCCTAAAAAACAGGAAATCACTGAAGTGTTCGTGTCCGGTTTATATCTGTGAACGTTTTCTATCCACAGTTGCAATTTTTTGTGAGTGGATACCCTAGGTGGAGACGATGTGTCGCGTACCAAAATTCAGGTCGTGGTCGGAGGTCAAAGGTCACTGTTGCCTAAAATCAGGAAATCATTGATCGTTGACAGTTTTCTATCTACAGTTCTAATTTTTGGTGAGTGGATGCCCTAGGGGGGAACGATGTGTTGCATACCAAATGTAGGTCGAGGTCAGAGGTCAAAGGTCAGTGTGACTGAAAAATCAGGAAATCATTAAAAATTTCTAATTTTTTTGTGAGTGGATTTAATAGGCGGAAATGAAGTGATGCATACCAAAAATTAGGTCAAGGTCAAAGGTCACTGACCCCAAAATTAGGAAATTTTAAAAAATAACATTTTTTGTGTCAGTAGATACATTAGGGGACACAATGTGTCACATACCAAAATGTAGGTCAAGGTCAAAGGTCAAGGTCACTGTGACCCCAAAATCGTGGAATTGTTAAAAATCATGATTTTTTGAGTCCATTGAGAAATTACGGGGATTCGTTTCGTCATGTACCGAAATTTAGATCCAGGTCCATAGTCAAGGTCGCTGTGACCCCAGAATCAAGGTCAAAGGTCAGTGTGACATAAAAATCAGGAAATCAATAAAAATTACTATTAATTTTTTATGAGTGGATTCAATAGGAGGAAATGAAGTGTCGCATACCAAAAAAAATAGGTCAAGGTCAAAGGTCACTGACCCCAAAATCAGGAAATTATTACAAATAACATTTGTTGTGTCAGTAGATACATTAGGGGGACACGATGTGTCACATACCAACATGTGGGTCAAGGTCAAAGGTCAAGGTCACTGTGACCCCGAAATTGTTAAAAATCATGATTTTTGTGTCCATTGAGAAATTATGGGGAGACGGTTTATCATGTACCAAAATTTAGGTCAAGGTCAATAGTCAAGGTCACTGTGACTTCAGAATCAAGAAATCTTTGAAAAGTATTTTTTTTTGTGTCAGTGGATACATTAGGGGGACATGTAGGTCAAGGCCGAATGTCAAGGTCACTGTGACCCCCAAAATCATGAGATTTATAAAAATCATGATTTTTTTTGTGTCCATTGCAGCCCTCACAATTCAGAAAGGTCACCTCGACGATAATAATGTAATATCAAAATATTCCTATTTAACACCATGTTAAATATTGCTGAGGTGAACTGATTATGCCACGGCATTTACCTCGGCAATTGCTGATTGCTGAGGTGAATTGTGTGGGCTGCATTGATACATTGAGGGAAGACGATGTGTCCTGTACCAAAATTTAGGTCAAGGTCAAAGGTCAATGTCACTGTGACCCCAAAATGAGGAATTCATTACAAGTCACATTTTCGTATGCCTGTCGAAGACGAGGTCATGCAATGCGATGTTGCGTTCTATCCATTATCCATTAACATTTGGCTAGAGCTATGGATATCTTGAATGACTTTTCCAAATGTTCGGGTCTAAAATTGAATGTGGAAAAATCCATAATTATCTGGATAGGGGCCAAGAAAGGCTGTCAAGTCAAGTTATGTCCTCATTATAGGATCAATTGGGACCCCGGCGGTTTCCAGCTTCTTGGCATTTGGTTTCACCAGGACCTCATCAAAATGATCAATCTGAACTATGTGACCAAGCTTACATCCATCAAAAAACTGTTAGGAAGCTGGCATAAGAGAAATCTTACGCCAATTGGTAAAGTTAACGTTGTAAAAACTCTGGCATTGCCGCTCTTAGTCCATCTGTTCACTGTTTTACCTGAACCTAGTCAAGAGATGATGAATGAACTTCAAAAAACAATTTATAAATTCATATGGGGAGGGGGGCCAGACAAAATCAAAAGACTGACGATGGTTTGCGACAGAGAGGAAGGGGGTCTCGCGTTAACCCATATTCCCACCTTTTCGGCATACCTTAAAGTAAAGTGGATAAAAAGAGCTGCACATTTGGACGACTTCTATTCTAAATTGTTAGACAATATTTTCTTTCCCATAGGTGGACATGTTTGGGATTTAGGTCCACTAGGTCTCAGAGAATTAATACCGAGATTAAAAAATGCATTTTGGAAAGATGTAGTCACTGGCTGGGCTGAAATTATCAAAGCCGAGTTCGCAGGAAAGGGTATCTCCAACAACTTGATTCTAGACTTTGCGCGCTATAATGAGTGGCCAGAAGTAGCAGAATGGTCAACACATAACATACGAACTGTGAACGATTTACTCGATAATGATGGTAAATTTCTGTCCTATAATTCTTTTAAAAGAAAATATAAAGTGAACATCACAAATTTTCTCATGTATTTCGCTCTTATCGCGAATATTAAACTTCAAAACAAAAGTATTACCAAGTCAACGCATTTGGAAATGTCAGTAACCAAACGTAAACTGCTGAATCAGGAAAGTTCAAAATTTATTTACAAGTTGATGCTAGAAAGTCGAAAAATTAAACCTGAGAATATACAAATCAAATGGCAAAATGATTTGGAGCAAATTGCACAAGGAACAACATTTAACTGGAGAGAAATCTATAAAAACATATGGAACATAAGTTTAGAAGTAAAAATGCAATACTTTCAGTTTCAAATAATCCATAGAATATTGATAACTAATTCATTACTTCAGAAATGGGGAAAAGTAAACCCGGATAAATGCACATTTTGCACAGATAGTACTGAAACAATTGTTCACTTACTCTGGACATGTAGGTTTGCAAAAGTAATTTGGGGAAACTTTCAACGGTGGACAGCAGAGTTGAATATGCCTCGATATGATATCTGTCTCACAGACGTAATTCTCAGACATGTTGTTTAGAGAGATCCGCTGAGTCATATGGTCCTGGCTGTAAAAAGTTACATATACAACTGCAGGTCTTGTGACATCAACCGAGGTGGGCGCCCGCCAAAGCTTATATCTTGAAGATTATGAATTTAGAAAAAAATAATGCTTTTAACAATAACTCCATGGCAGCTTTTACTCTGAAATGGGGACGCCTGACAAGCTCTGACAGTTAAAGAGCACAAGAAATCTATACAATCTTTATAATATACTACATGTATACTGATATTTATCTGTATGTAAGCGGCAAAGCATAGCAGGGTTAATCTATATTGTGATAGCTATTGGTATATTCTGATAATGTATTGTTACAATTTAAAATAAGTGCACCATGTACCTACAACAACCCCTGGCGTTGTAGGGGATAATGTAAACAGGGATCGTTAAATAAATGCCCAGTGGTTCGTCCAGGGCTAAAAAAAAAAAAATTTGTTGTCCATGCGATAACTCTAGTTTCAAGGTATGGATTGGTACCAAACTTTGAGTATACCTTACTCGCATGGCAAAGAGGAGCCATAAATCAATCGATCAACGGTCAAGGTCACAGTCACCCAAAACTGAATCAAGTATAAGATGTGATATATATGTTACATTCTCAGAAGCACAAAATTGTAGACCTTTCTTTGGTGTGCTAGCTACCAATTGGAATCAAGGCTATTAAACAAACTTGAAATTTGGACCAATATAATTCCAGATATACGGGCATATATTGAAGCCCCTTGGGCTCTTGTTATTATTGAAATAAAACAATTCAATACGATTTACAGAGTTCAGAACAGTTTTATTATCCAATAGAAAGTAGCAATAAATGACAAACGCATACATAATAATAATTAAAAAAAAAACATGCAAGAAACCACATTGAATAAGCCGCTCTGCCACGGCCTGCCAATCATCCGGCCTAATAAAATAGTATCAACCAATGACATAAAATGCTAATAAATCGATTTATTTTCATTATTATTATTGAAATAAAACAATTCAATACAATTTACAGAGTTCACTAGATTATTTTGCGAAAGGCTTTCACTTGGTTGAATAATAAAATGAAATCCCGCTCCGTATCTGGAAGTCTAGTTTTTAACTATAGTCTATACCCCTCCTGGGCTGGTCGGCCGCCATATTGGACAGACCAAGATTTCGAGCGTGGAAGAGTAAATCGATGATTCCGGGGCTTATAATTGCCGATACATGCCTAAAAATATACCAGATAAAAGCAGAAATGTATAAATGTTATAGTAAGATCCACAAATAGTTGTAATTCCGTATATAAAGCAAGTAATCCGTATTACGTATGTGCAGTTGTAGCGCGAGCAATAACACGTGACCAGCTGATGACCCAGTTAACCCTTTCGTGCGCCTGACACAGTATCAGTCACACCATGCTCCATGGTCACACACAGCGAGAACCTCATGCAGATTGACTACAATACACAGTGGATGACCAACAATGCATGTCTGCCCATTGGAAGCATGGCTGTGAACCTCAATAAATGGTATGCCATGTGCCGATAGTTAAAATTGTTTGAGACTATCAATTGATTTACAGTGCAATACATGCATATTGCCAAATAATGGGTAAGGCTGGTTAAAAACAAACTCCTGTTTAGCATCATTTTTTTTTATAAATCTGGTTAGGGAGGGTGGATTTTTTTTTTTTTTCCTTTTTATACGCCCGCCAAAAGGCGGACGTATTATGTGATGGCGGTTTCCGTCCGTGTGTCCGTCCAGCCGTCTGTCCGTCCCTCGTGTCCGGTCTATATCTGGGACAGTTTTCTATCTACAGTTTTAAGTTTTGGTGAGTGGATACCCTATGGGGAGACGATGTGTCGCATATCAAAATCAAGGTCGAGGTCAGAGGTCAAAGATCACTGGCCTCAAAAACAGGAAAGCACTGAAGTGTTCGTGTCCAGTCCATATCTGTGAACGTTTTCTATCCACAGTTGCAATTTTTTGTGAGTGGATACACTGGGTGGAGAACAAAAAAGTCCAAAAAAGTGAAATAAAATGAATAGTCCAAGTTGTTCTCAGCATGCTTTGATCAGCCATTGTCATTTTGGCCAAGTCCGGGATGTGAAACCTCAATTAAGAGCTACCAAAATACCCACTGCCAAATTCAGCAAAATCTGGCTAAATATTCTTTAAGCCTTAATTCTACCAGATATTCAATTTAATTTTTAAATTTGTGAATATGAATAAGTACTCATAGAATGATCATAGAAATGCAATTATGAGAATTATAGAATCAATATTATAGAATATGCAAATATTTGTCCAAAATTTACTTTTACCAAAACTGCAGAATAGGCTTTTTCTACCCTTTCATCATGTTCAGAGAACTTTAGTTTTTTATTTGATCTCTCCAACAGGAATGGGTTTCCCATCACCAAAGTGGTGACCTACTGTCGGCATTGAAGAAGCACTGGCGGCTCTATGTGCCACAGGTGTATTACTCATACGATGATGCAGCAAAGGAGGAGCGTATTGCGAAGAAGCTTCTGTTCTGTCCAATGGAAAGTTTCCTCTGCAACGATGAGCCTGATGTTATGTTTCAAAAGCTGAAGGAATTGGACAAGCCCTCACAGATCTGTGGTCATGTCTTTAAAATGGGAGAGCCGACATACTGCTGCAGGTACATGTAAATTCAGTGACTTTGAAGTTATAATTTATTTACTAACTTATAATATTTGTTGGTTCAACAAATGTGTCAAACTTGAATTAAGCAATCATCTGTGACTTATTGGGCAAATCCATTCATACATGCTCTTTCTAAACATCACAGTATGTCCAAATCCTGAATAAAACTTCTTTTGTGCGGCGTTTATAAGACCAAGCCTGGAAGTAATTTTTTCACTGCATGGTGCCTGACACTTTGGCAGGCATCAATAACTTGGTGCAAGTGATTTGTGCCTGTCACAGCTCCGTTCGGTGTCGGACATTGTCCGTGACCAGCCCATTATTTCCAGGTTTGAAGACAACTGGGAAAATGATAAACTTCAATAAAAATCGAAAAGAAAATTATTGATATGCACACTGTCACAGTTTGAACAGGATATACAATGTACAATACTATTGCTGCTGGTGATGCATGTATTAATTCATTGTTTAAAATTCAACAATGCATTTCAATTTCCATTGCAGGGACTGTGCAAGTGATCCAACATGTGTTCTTTGCATTGAATGTTTCCAGAAGAGTGCACACAGAAAACACAGATACAGGGTAAAAACTATAATGTCGGCCAATATCGGTGCCTGTCAGTACTTCTAAGTAGATAGTAACCACATAATATGCGACAAACTATATAGTAAGTAATCTGTCAGCAAGGCCATACCAGTAGTAGGATATCATGAAATTATAAACTCATGTTATTCAGACTTTTCAGCAGAATCTGAAAGCTTAACACTCAAATTTTCTGTAATGTGTTGTGAATGAGTTCCATCATTGATTGTTATTGCGCTGTGATTGCAGATGAATACTTCTGGAGGTGGGGGCTACTGTGACTGCGGTGATCAAGAGGCCTGGAAAACAGAACCATTCTGTGAGACGCACAAGATGGGACTGATGCAAGATGCACCACAAGTATGGTCTGGTGTTTATACACTACATTTTACACCTTCTCATTACGGATGATAAGCAGATGTAAACAAAAGCCAACAAACATTTAGATGTTGGAATAGACTGTTTTCATATTGGGACTATATCTAGGACTTGAGAATTACACTGGGAGACTATTACGTATAAAATGTTGTCTAGATGCACAATACATCAATTCAGAACTAAATCTATGTTAAATCCATTTGGGATGAATCTGGGACAAGAATATTAATAAATCTGGAATTAGTGCAGTTTTCGATATTTCAAATGGATAATGATGCTATTGAGTGACATGATCTAGTCTGCAAGCTATGCATGCTATATAAAATATTCTATTTTACTTTACATTGTCACTGTATTTTTCTGCATTTTTATAGAATCCCATCGAGGTTCTCCCAGATGACTTGGTAGACAGAGCCAGCACGTTATTTATGTCCACCATGCAGTATGCAGTGGAGCTGCTGACCTGGGAACAACCGGACAACCTACCACCAGGTCTACAGCCAGATGGGGAACTGTCCAACACCTACGTCACCATGTTGTTTAATGACGAAGTACACACCTATGAGCAGGTTTGTAATCATCAAAGTGGGTGAACTCCAGAAGGACAGAAGAATAGAATATGTTGATTTGAAAACTTTGTATGTTATAGTACTATGCTTATTGGATCATCTTGGACTTTCAGCTGAGGGTCCTTGCGGTAGTGTTTATTTTTACCGATCATTGGTTTTGTTCAGACCAAGGCAGCCCAGCCAGAAACCAATCCAGGTCTGCATTTCAAACCAATGATGAAAGAAAACAGGTGGCACGGATATTAACATTGTTTTCAAAACAGACTTTTGCCACTGCTGTGTTAGACTAAACAGAACCGTTGACGGGTAGGAATAAACACTGCTGCAAGGTATTAAAATAGAAAAGGTCTCTCAGCTGAAAGTCAATGCTGATGATGCAGTAACCAGACGAGATTCCCATTTTACAGAACATGCAAATTTGTACCGATATTTCTGGGTTGAAATAGCTTGATATTTCTTGCAAATCCACTAAAATGCATGATCAAAATAAATCTATTTATGCCACATAATCATGAAGTTAACTATTTGATCATATCTATTGATGTCATTTCAGGTTATCAACACCCTAATCAGGGCTGTGAACTGTACCCAAAAAGAGGCCACAGACTTTGCTACAACAGTTGACAGAGAGGTAAACATATTCTCTCTGCTCTTTGGATGCAGATTTGGCTGTTCTCCTACCATTCTTGTGAAATCCACATGTTTTTCAGACTCCACAAAAACAGTCTCAACTCCAGCGACAATCGACACACATAATGCCAGCATTCACTTCATATACCTCACAGAGATCTTCCAGAAATGATGTCATATAAGTAAACAACTGCCTGGAACATTCCAGAGCTTGTCTGATCACACTAGCATTTGCTAGAATATTCTTCACAGTTCCATGCCAAAAATAAAATACACACTCAATGCAGATTGAGGTCATTGTCAAAGTGTAAACATGTTGATGCTGCCCAATGCCACACCAAATTAACCACTTTATATACATGACATAACAAAATGAATTATAACTGACAGCATATGGTAACACTTAGTTGCAAAATTGTCTTTTATAATACAATGACAGGAAGTGTAAATTCCCATTGAGATATAATGGAGTGATCACATTGATATATCAAGGGGTTAGAGATGAATTACTGAAACAGATATTTTGAGAGCCTGGTCTATTCAATCTTTTGAGGGTTTAGTGGAAGTCATTTCATTAGGTTGTCATAGCCGGATTTTCCTCCAAATTCACGGACAATTGAATGTTAATCGACATGTTACAGAGACTGAAATATTACAACACTGGATTTATTTTGGAGAATGATACTCTATTCATGGTGACAGAAAAGAAAAAATATTATCCCATAGACCTAAGCCTTTGCAATGGCACAATATTGCAGATTTGCTGTCATTCGTGATCATTTCTAAACGTTTCTTTCCAGGGCAGAAGTGCCGTACGAACTGGGCAGTTTGAGGACTGTGAAAAGGCTAGAAGTGTCATAGAGGTAATGTCTGAGAGAAAAGTTTTGAAGTAATGAATCGCATACCTGTGACTCAATTGCTGTCTGTTTCACATTTCGAGGGAACAGTATTTTCGGAATATATCGGAGCCAATTTTTCTCAAAGCAGTGATATTTCGCACATCATCTCAACATCCTGAAATTTCATGGAAATCAACAATCAACGAATTTCACCCTGATTATTTTGCATATTGGATTATGATGCCATGGAGGCCAGTCTCAATGTTACAATAACGTTCGTTTTGCTTTGAAACAACTTGCGAGTATTGGAAATTTTCTTTGATTCTGAATAGATTTCCTTGAACTTTCAGAATAAAAATGCACAAATTACACAGAGATACTGTGAAGAATTTTACAGCTCTGAGAAAAATTGACTCTTATATATTGCCGAAAATCAGGTTCCCTCGAAATGTGAGACTGACAGTAATCATAAAGAACTGTATGTACGTCTGCTCAAGGATTCTCCACATGCCACTGCTAGGAACTATTATCTTTCTATGACATCAGTTAAAAATATTTTTTTATTTGGCATGAAGAGAAGTTCAATTTTCAATTATTTAAATCGCTGTTGACCTGCTTTTGGTACCGTACTCAGCTATAATTGTCTCTCTTATTGAAATATCTAATACTGTTAATTGCACCAAGGGCAGAAGACTAGTTCTTGCATTCATGATCTACATGCAGTTCATGTTAATGTAAATGTTTGTTCCTACTTTATTTTACCATCACAGAGGAGCACATCCCGTCATGGCAGTAAGCCCCTCAAAGTTCATGTCATGCACACGACAGTTGTGGCTCACCAACAGTTTGCACTCAAGCTCATTCCGTGGCTACAGTCCATTATTGCTAAATCAGGTATGGTTGCCCCATTTTGAATAGGCAAGTATCTTGATAGTATCTGCAACTAATTATATACAATGTCGTGTGAGGTAGCTCTCTCCAGAGGTCATTCTAGTGGACTGTTGGACTATAGATGCAACTCTGGTCTGTTTCAGAAATACGTTTCGGGTAGGAGGATGGCTAATTTTTTGCGACCACAACCACCCATTTATAATATACCAAAAAAAACTCGTATACAGACAATATGAGAACCTCGCGCATTCTGAGAATATAGCACAATATCTTTCTGCTTGGACGGTTCTCATACTGTTTCAAGATTCTTGTACTGTTCTCCCACCATTCTTTTACTGTTCTCTTACCTTGTGCTCTCTTCCTATCATACTTGTGCTGTTCTCCTACCATTCTTGTATCGTTCTCCTGTCATTTTGTTCTCCTACCATTCCTATAATGTTGTCCTACTATTCCTCTGCAGTTCTCATATCATTCTTGTATTGTTCTAATATTCTGGTACTGTTCTACTATTCTTGTACTGTTCTCCTACCATTCTTGTACTGTTTTCCTGCCATTCTTGTACTGTTTTATCATTCTTGTTCTGTTCTCCTAACATTCTTGTACTGTTCTCCTACCATTCTTGTACTGTTAGCCTACCATTCTTGTACTGTTAGCCTACCATTCTTGTACTGTTCTCCTACCATTCTTGTACCGTTAGCCTACCATTCTTGTACTGTTAGCCTACCATTCTTGTACTGTTCTCCTACCATTCTTGTTCTGTTCTCCTACCATTCTTGTACTGTTCTCCTACCATTCTTGTACTGTTCTCCTGCCATTCTTGTACTGTTTTATCATTTTTGTTCTGTTCTCCTAACATTCTTGTACTGTTCTCCTACCATTCTTGTACTGTTAGCCTACCATTCTTGTACTGTTAGCCTACCATTCTTGTACTGTCCTACCTTTTTATACTGTTCTCCTACCATTCTTGTATTGTCCTACCATTTTTGTAATGTTCTCCTACCATTCTTGTACTGTTCTATCATTCTTGTACTGTTCTCCTACCATTTCTGTACTGTTCTCCTACGATTTCTGTACTGTTCTTTTGCCATTCTTATATTGTTTTCCTATCATTCTTTTACTGTTCCCCTTCCAACCATTCTCATACTGTTCTTCTTCCTACCATTCTCGTACTGTTCTTTTACCATTCACATATTGTTCTCCTAACATTCTTTTACTGTTCTCCTTCCAACCATTCTCGTACTGTTCTCCTTCCTACCATTCTCGTACTGTTCTCCTACCATTCTCTTTTTGTTCTCATACTGTTCTACCATTCTCGTACTGTTCTCCTTCCTACCATTCTCGTACTGTTCTCCTACCTACCATTCTTGTACTGTTCTCCTTCCTACCGTTCTTGTACTGTTAGCCTACCATTCTCGTACTGTTCTCCTTCCTACCATTCTCGTACTGTTCTCCTACCTACCATTCTTGTACTGTTCTCCTTCCTACCATTCTTGTACTGTTAGCCTATCATTCTCGTACTGTTCTCCTTCCTACCATTCTCGTACTGTTCTCCTGCCTACCATTCTCGTACTGTTCTCCTTCCTACCATTCTTGTACTGTTAGCCTACCATTCTCGTACTGTTCTCCTTCCTACCATTCTCGTACTGTTCTCCTACCATTCTCATATTGCTCCTACCATTCTCTTTTTGTTCTCATACTGTCCTCCTACCCTTCTTGTACCATATGCAGATGATCCTTGACCAATCTTTTGAACTTTATCCAGTCAGATTTCCATGTGTGTGTCTGATAATAAGTATGGTAGGTAGACAGTATGAGCATGGCCCTGAGATTGATAGTGGTTATGTGGTGGGCATACTGTATATTGTCAAATCAATTAAATGCCCCTCTCCCACCCCATTTCACAAACTCTGTCCAGACTAGCCCTAATTTTGTTGAGAAAAGGTCTCCACAATGTTAATATTGTCACTTTATTTCTCATGTTCCTACAGATGGCTTACGTAGACTGTTCTGTGTCCTGACAATGAAACCTCAGCAGAACGAGATGGGCCTGTCCCTCATGGAGAGAATGCTGTTAGCAGATACACAGCTCTGGAAAGGTGAGACACCCATGGTAAACCTTCTAATAGTCACAGGAAGGGAAATTTCCATCGATAGAATCAAGAGATGACGAGAACAGGAAATTGACAAAATGATCCAAAATCATGCGGATAATCCATTATTTCTTCCTCATTTTGATGAGTTTAGAGGGTGATCAAATTCATTAGATTGACTCATTGAATTTTGTCCACATTGGAGTTTTATAGAAACTATACTGCATCATGGGATATCTTCCAGTTTGAAACGTTTGATTGGTCAATTCAAATTTACAAATTGAAATCTGACATATTCATTGGCTCATGAAGAAAATTGAAAGAACGTCCAGCCAATCACATAGTTTCATGTGTAGTTGGTCGATTGTGGGTTAACTAATCATAATTTGAGCCAAATTTTTGGGGGATGATTAAATATTTAGATTCATTGAATTAGTAGAGACTTAATCAGACCTTTATAGTATTTATTGGTACGACGTTGTAGTCATTGAGTCAATTTGGATCACCCTACCATCAGTAATATTTATTTTCCAGGCTAGATATGTTGGAACAAACACAATATGGAACATGTCGTACTCCTGTACAAAATTTCTCTTCAGACTTTGTAGTCCTGCATTATCAGACCTGTTAATGTATGACCATATTCTGTATGTTTTCAGTGGCAAGAGTACAGAGCCACCAGTTGTTCATGTCAGGGTAAGTATTGATTACTGGCTTGTGTTTTCTCTGATGTGAGAATCCATCATTAATAAGAAATTTAACCTGTTAGATGTGGTTTATGCAATGATGACCTTCTACCCCTCCCCTTATCAGGGGATAGACATCTTCACAATGTCCAGGTTTCCTTTTGATTCAAAGGCATAACCTTGACCATCTGACATAGCAGAACGCATTCTGCCCATTTTCAGTGTATACAAATCTTTGGTCACATGATAACATCACATGGTCGCTCTGAACAAGTGATTCAATTGGTCTATATACATAGGATGTTGCTTGACATTGATGAGTGACACTGAAATTCATCCTCGTCTACATGCTCTGGAAGCCAGCTTCGGGGCCTTTTCATTCCCCATCTTTCATTATCACTCATTAAATTGTTCAGACATGATCTGAGACTTTGCCAAAATTTATTTCAATTTACCACCATGACCATGCACGTTCATCAGCTAATGGGGTAGATTCCCATCTTAAGGGCTTCGACCAGTTTGGGTGAAGTGGAAGGCCATATTTTCTTTCGTCACTCCTCTGACTATTTAGTAGGTTCAGAGTAGGTGACTATTCAGGGGTACCACTCTACCACCCCCCTGCAGCTAGGAGGCATCATGATCTGCCTTGGTCCCTGCACACTTACAATATCTTTAGAGTAAGAAAGAAGCTGCGAGAGTTTCCACCCCTATCCCAAATGTTGTTATTTTTATGATGTTATGTATTTTATACTTTAATGAATGTTTCATTAGCAGTACAGTTATGTGTTGGGCATCATTGCATGAACTCAAATATATATATATCAACCGTATTGAAAATTAGAACATAGGACCACACAAAGTTATAAAGTTTGTTCTGAGGCACTTTTTTTTCTCGAAACCACGCAGGCGGGCAGATTACAAATTTTGCCATAATTGAGAGATTCTGCGAAAAACTCTTAACTCCTCGCGATGATAACCTACTATTTCATTGAAAAGTCTTTCTTTGATTGGGTCCTACTCGTTCATAAACGTCTTCACAGCAAAGGACGCAACTGCGAGAGTGTTTAAAATTGGTGTCTTCATAAACCCAGAACCGGAACCTGTCCAGCGAGAGCGGAATGAAATTTGTAACCCGTCACTTTTAATGATGGGATTTTTTTTTTGGACGTCGATTGAAGAGGTAGACTGTCCGACCTCACATTTGACACTGAGATCTGCGTCACGAAACTCAGTTGGCAATTTCGAATTGTCCGACTCATCAAATGTGTGAGAGATTGGCATCAGAGAGATCGGTTACATTAGTGAAATTCCAGACGATTCGTCAAGTTACGTAACTGGAACATATACCTCAGCGGTAACTTGAGCATCACGAGGTCTCATTCTACCATAGAGTTACTTTGATTGCAGCAACCGAGGGATATTTAAAACAGGCTATTCAACTACACGAGCGGCCGAATGCGAACCCAATGCCGTGACCATGATAACATCAACAACAACACTTTAATAGCGAGAATGTATTTGTCTACAAAATACATTTAAAACGCCAAAATTTGACACTTGGCAGTTTGCTGCTTTCAGCAGACGATAGCTTTCGGTGTTTTTACTCTCGTTGTTGTAAAAAAAAAATATTTTACCTACATGGATGTTGATTTTTTTTTTTAATCGCAAGGGTTACGTACTATGCTCACAGGACCTGAGAACCAACTTTACAACTTTGTATGGCCTAGCCAGTTTATCATAAGGTCATTGTGACTGAATTCTATTGATATCTCTAAACTTCATTCTGAGACCAAATTGTTCTGTCCATGCACAATAAAGTTTTTGTATTTGCCATACATTTCCATAGTACAAAAACTTTTGGTTGGATTTTCCTTGTTTTCCATCATTTTTAACAGAATTTTATAATATTTATAAAAGTTTAAAGAAAAATATAATTAAAACCTAGCTACCCTTCATGAAGAAACTAAAATATAAATGAATGGCCTAAAAATCCCATATTTTATTTGCTAGATTTGTTTTGCTAAAAGTTCAGCGATGCCTTATTCACAGATAATGTATATGTAATTCCAGTATGGTTTGGCACCACAGCTTGCATCTGAAATTGCTAACAATGATCATGATGATGTGTAGAAGTTTAAATATGCTGGTTTGTATTTTCAGGGTTCTACTAGATCAGGAATGTAAGAAACAGTTTGCGGCCATGTTTACTAAGGTATGGAATCATTTTTCGATCTCTTCAGCACACCAAAGTTACACTTTTTAGTTGACAGAGATTTACAGATAATGACTTTTCATGTTTAGTCATTTAATAATTTAATAAACTTCCACAATATGTTACTCATACTGTGCTGCATAAAATGTCAGAATTTTTTCGATTTAAAAAATAATGCTTCAATTGTATCAATTGTTGACTGCCAGTTTGTTTCAGTTAGGCAAATTAGATAATAATGATAATTTTTATCATCTATGAAAATGATGGTCTTCTTTGTGATGTCTTTAACAGTTTATGTTCTCAATTTAATGGCAAACATGACAAATAGAGAATTGAAATAAATTATAATGGGCTCACAATTCTCATCAAGTTTTCCTCTCAAAAACGGAGAAGGGAGTGAGAATAAATACACTGAATACGATAGTAATTGTCGTCATACGGACCTGCATGTTTGAAATGTCAACAACATCTACATTTCAATTTACAGTGATTCTCTAAATGAACAGTGGTTCACAATTCTACTGTTTATCATGATACCTGTGCTCAGCATGTCAGATAGGAGACTTTGATTACTGTTTATTCCACAGTGCTTCCCTCAGATGCAGCGGGACTTTTGTGACGATGATCATGATCAAGAGGTGTCCGTTACCTCCCTTTCTGTTCAAATCTTTACCGTGCCCAGTTTGGTAGGTTCATGGGGACAGTCTCCCCTGATATATATATATATATATATACATGCAGGTTTCTAGGCAAATGTCTACTGACGATAGGTTGACGTTGTATCATATGGAAAACATGTCATGGGAATTTTGGAGGAATTTTATAATATTGTCCTTCTGGCAAAACTGGCAATCTCCCAATAGCGAATTATCCACACCGTCACTGTTGGGAAATTTGCCCTTACCTGCTGGAGAGTCAGGGGTCAAAACACCAGGTGTTACAACATAATACCCTTTGTTGACACCAGGATGCTGTCATCCTTGCTACATTTTAAAACATTTTCACTCGAACGACGTATTCAGATTTTATGCAATGACGGCAGCAACATGTCGGCAAAGGGCATAACGATGGATCTGTTGTGCCCTCAAACCCCCACAATCTCACCCCAACTTGAACATCCCAACTCAGAACATCCACTTGCGGGCAAGGGCAAATACTCTTACCATGATTACCTATTCTTGGTAACTTCTTGCTCTTGACATTCCAAACTTCCACATGTTTTTCATATACGTGCAACTGGCTGGGGAATTTCGGTTGAAGAAAGTTTCTCAATCTGCTCTCTGCTGTGTTTTTGTTTTGTAGCATTTTGCCAGCCTCATGCGGGACTTTATTCATGATGACCACTATCGCTCCGTCTCCATTACGTCTATATCAGTCCAAATTTTTACAGTGCCAACTTTGGTAGGTCCCGTCGTCGTTGTAAGGCTGTCTGTCCACCCTGTCAGTTTATCATCTGCCTGTCTGTCGATTGATGTCTGTTCTTTTTGCAGGCTGACCTTTTTTACAGATTTGCCATATTTCGTCCATCCTATCCTTTCACATTCTGTCACTGGGGGCAGATGCCAGGTTTTCTTCCACACTCACTAGTTACAGGAGTTAGTTTTCTTTGAGACCCAGGATCCATATAAATGAATTTATTGCAACTATAACCACCCATAGAAATATTTTGCACATCGCCAATATATAGAAACCATTAGTCATCTGCCGGACATATATTCTGCGACTAACACATTGGACTTAATAATTTAACCTTCATCTGTGTCCCCAGTATCAATATATATTTAATTAATATTGAATAAAGAAGTGTGTCCGAATCATGAGAAAAAATTTAAGATAAATAAAAAATAACATTGATTAGCATTCTGTTGCATCCAACATTTCATGTCTGCAAGGTGTGTGAACTGCACATAAGCATGCGCAGATCAAACAGAAGTTGAATTTATCATGCAAATATGTGTTGTTGGAAAGATAAAAGATCATGGATTCTGCTTGAAGAAATTTTCACAGGAACTACTTTAAGATATACTTTCACCCTTAAGTGTTAGTTTCACCATTTGACAGATAATTTTCAGAAGTAACCTTGATTAAATACTGACCACCCATGTAAATCAACTGATCAAATTGATCAATCACCCACAACACCTGATTTTACGCATTCACCCATGGCCCATACATGGCATAGAAAATAGCAGGCCTGGCTCTAACACAGCCACAGCATGCTCACACCGACCATACCATTGTCGATTTCACCTTTATTTGGCCTGATACAGAATCGCATATGTTTCAGGCATCCTAAAGAGCTTACTGTGAACAATTCAGATAGAAGTTACATTTTTAAACTCCCGCTTAAGTACAATATTCTTTGCTTTATTTGCAGGTAAATTGGTTCTTCGCATGCTGAGCTACTTTTATAATGGTACACATATTCGTAAATGCACAGAAAAATAACGTCTTCAAAATCCATATTATTTTTCTAGTAATGGCTACTATATTTATGTAAATAATAACTGTGTTCTTTCTCGTGTTCTGAATCTGCATCGAAGTGGGGGACGGGAGTAACAATTAATTAAGACAAGAAAAAATACGGTTAGCCCTTTATGGGATTGGAACCCGATCGAGACATGCACGGAGTTCAAAAATAGCACGCTCTTATCCATTACACTACCGCGCAATACGACAGCCGTGCTATCCTGAATTATCTCATTTAATGTTCAGCACTCCACATGAAAGAATGCATCTAGTAAAGTTTTAATTTTACGTATGAAGCCAGTCGAGAACCAAAATCGTCTTTAGACAACTACTAGGTATTGACTCAACATATATTTTTTTGTAAAGTTTGGTTTGGTTCTCGACTGGCTTCAAATGTTTACAGAGAAAATAAGATAGTTATTTTACCCCAAAACAGACGATTTTGCAAGAATACACTTCTTCTGTGGGTTGTTATTCAAGAACGCCAAGACATAGTGCCTGACATGTACTCTGAACATACGACAAGATAATATTCATTAAGCTATTGGAAAAATTTCTTTCGTATGCGATATTTCATTTTGGCACTCCAAACCGCACCTCATGGGGGCCAAATCCTCATCAAACCGTGCCAGGTCCTTTGTCCAAAGAGTTATTGTCATTGGCATCGTCTGTCTGGTCCATCCGTCTGTCCATATTTGGTGTGTACAAAATATCTCTTGAAAGACTATAGCCAAGCTATGATGAATGATTATAGTTAGGGTATCCAAATTCATATTGCACATGTGACTGATGATGAACATGAAGCCTACTCTAGTTGAATGACCTTGACTTATTTTACAAGGTCATTCGCTGTTTATTGTGATATATATTGAAGAATTATAGCCAGGCTTTTCAAATTAATTCTATGTATGCATCTGGTGATGATACGAAACCAAGTTATGGATGACGGACCTTTGCCCATTTTTTCAAGGTCAAATTTTATTTTTATTTTTTCATGTAGAGCAATGTTAAGTAGGTACTAGTATTTTTTTGTTTTGTCTCATCTCACTAGGGAAAATTTGGCTGGGGATATGTGAGCTCATGGCTCTTGTTTCTCTGATCATGGTCATTTTGGTGATGAACCTATTTCCAGGGTCCTGAAAATTCATGAAATTTATAATTAGAATTTCCAGGCATGGAAACTCTTGGATTTTCATGAACACAACTCGTTAACTGTTTGACATGGTATGTGAATGGTGGGTGTTCTACAGTCTTCCACCATTAGAGAGATGGGGGAAAATGGTGTATGGGTGGTTGGGGTCAGAAAAGTTTTCTTCCCCTCACCCCTAACTAGGCCTAAAAAAGCATTTCTATTCCCTGCCTGGACCCCAGTTATCCCTCATCCGGACCCCGGCGAAGGATATAGAATCACAGTCTGCCCGTGTGTGCGTATCCTTTTTTTGAAAACACGATAATTTGAAAACTCTGGATTTAATATACTTGGAATATTGAATGAAGATATAATTGGGGAATAGCTTTCATCCTATTGAATTTGATGTCATTAGCTTAATGGTCAGGGTCACAGCACCCCAAAACTGAAACTAGCTTGACTATATTCATTGGTATGATTCCAGCAGAGTTGTCCTCCCTGTTTGATATCATATATTTAGTTAACATTACATACAGTTAAACTGTTCTAAAATAAAAACTATTCATTACAAATTTGACTGGGACAGGGGTCCTGGTTTTACTTGAGTACAAACTTTAAGGTTTACTTTTTTTTCCTTCATGGGAAATTTTCTCACCGGAAAATTAATATTTTCTGGTGTTGTCTGACCATTGTCGAATCCAGTGGCACAGAATGTTTAAGGTGGCATGTTTTCATTAGATTTTTGATTTCACCATCTGACCATGTGGAGTGTTACCTAGTTCAAATTAAATTTAACACATTTATTCTTCAAATATAACAATTGAGGTTATTTTTTTTGCAGGCTCGAATGTTGATCATGGAGCATGATCTGTTGACGGTCATTCTGAGAGCCTTCCTCGAACATTGCAAAGGGAAAATCAGTGAGTTTTGTGTTGAAATCAAATTTGTCATCAAATGTAATCAGTTAAGTTTGGATGCCCAAATGAATATGCATGGGTGTGAATTTTCAAATGGAAATCTAGCATTTTTATTGGCTTGTGGGGAAAATTGGAAGACAATCCAGCCAATCATAAAGTTTCTGTAAACATGCATTATGTTCAGATGATGAGTACCATGTTCAGATAATGAGTACCGTGTTCAGATAGTGAGTATCATGTTCAGATAATGAGTATCATGTTCAGATAATGAGTACCATGTTCAGATAAAGAGTGAGTGCCATGTTCAAATAATGAGTACCCTCTTCAGATAATGAGTACCATGTTAAGATAATGAGTGAGTACCATCTTCAGATAATGAGTGCCATCTTAAGGTAATGAGTATCATTTTCAGATAATGAGTACCATACATGGATGCAGCTGATGAATATATGTTTATGTAATATTTTGGTATTTGTTTGTCCTCAAGCAGAAGATGGCAGGTTATCATTCGACCGTAATGAGAGGAACCAGACATTCAAACGAGCCTGGTTCATGCTGTATGATTTGAAGTGAGTACAACGGGAACAATAGCTTACATTTTCTGTGTTTATATATTGTAACTTGTATCAAAATTTACTTATCCATACTGAGCTCATTGGCTGAGAAGGAAAAGCTGGGAGTCAACCACATTGAAACGTTTTGTAAATAATTTAAAATGTATGGCCTTCAAGATATTGGTGAAAAGGCCTTGTAATTACATTGAAGATGAGATTTCCTGCTGGGGTCATTTTGATATCCTGTTGATGCCAGACTATGTGTATATTTGACATGCTATCCAGTGGGAAACTCTCCTTATAGAGATTTGGGTTGAAGTGCATATAAAAAGATTTTTACAATCAGAGCAAGGCAGAAGAAAAAAAGGATTTGCAGAGCAGTGCTTCAGGTCGCATGCCCTTGAATGGTTTAGGTGAAATTTAAAACATGTACAGATATTTGTTAGAGTATTTACAACAGCAGTATTCTCTCATTACAGGTATGCACTGACATGTCGGCCATCCACTGAAGAATGGAATGAGAAACTGCGGGCAAACTTTCTCAACGGTTTCAACACACTCTTGGAGCTGCTTAAAGCTATGCAGGTATTGACTGACTGCATACATTCATTATCCCCGAAGGTCTGATTGAGGGCGAAGTAACAGTTTCAATTGTCAAACCAAACATGTGAGCTCACAGCTCGGTGTGTTTGAATACACACATACATACAGTAGATGCCTTTTTATTCACAGGAGTTATCTTTCCTGGTTTCATTCCTTTGTGGAATCTAACTTCCGTCGTTCAGCAATGCCGATCGACTATGAAATTGGTGCTTTGTTTAACAAACTGTTTTTTGTCCCCGCTACTAACACCGGTGTCTGTAGTTCCATAATTCCGTAAGATTTTCTTGTCCGGACAATAACTCGTGAACGATTTAACCGATCAACTTCAAACTTGGGGTGTGCCTTGACATTGGCGAGAGGACGGTTGGGATTGTTTTTCAGCAATGTGCATAATCCAATATGGCCGCCGTCAGCCATTTTGGATTATAAGCAGTTGGATCTTAGATTTTCTTGTCCGGACAATAACTCGTGAACGATTTAACCGATCAACTTCAAACTTGGGGTGTGCCTTGACATTGGTGAGAGGACGGTTGGGATTGTTTTTCAGCAATGTGCGTAATCTAATATGGCCGCCGTCAGCCATATTGGACTATAAGCAGTTGGATCCTAGATTTTCTTGTCCGGACAATAACTCGTGAACGATTTAACCGATCAACTTCAAACTTGGGGTGTGCCTTGACATTGGTGGGAGGACGGTTGGGATTATTTTTCAGCAATGTGCGTAATCTAATATGGCCGCCGGCAGTAATCCACCATAATTGGTGCTGCTAGCGGGGGACATGGACCTCTATGGTCGATTATTGTTGTTGTTAAACACTTGGTCTTAAGTGTTTACAGTTAGCCGACTGTCCCAAGAATGACTGTGTTGCAATCACAGACCTACCCTACTCACAAGGCACCCCTGTGGAGATGGACTGATTTACATAAAATAACATACAGCTTGAGGTTTGGAAATTGTCAGCCACAATCAATGTTCTCTTAAATTAGTTTGACCACTACTAATCTGCCACACGAATGAATTTTATGTACATTATGTAGATTTGATTAATTATGGGAGTAAATTAAACACGATTCACACAATCCCCCCTTACTGGACCCTGAAATATGAGATGAAAGGTGTCAAAAGCTACTGTCAAATTCTTGGGGAATGTATACCTCTTGATAGTACCTCTTGATAGTTCTAGTCTCTTCAGTCAAGTTCCTACCATATTCTGTGTTTATCAGGGAATGGATGCAGTGACAAGACAGACCGGTCAGCATCTGGAGTTTGAACCTGAGTGGGAGAATGCCTTCAACCTTCAACTGAAGTTACGAGATAACCTCTCCCTAGTCCTGGAATGGTGTGCCTCTGATGTAAGTACACAAGTCCTACTAGTCCTAAACCTGATATAGCTTTGAAATCGCCTCATTTTATAATCATTAATTTAAATGAATATAAATATTATTCAGCACTACTTAGGTTCAAATAGAGAGTAGAGTAAACCAGTACAGCTGGAGAGCGCGGGATGAACAGTGGAATCTTCTGAAATGTGCCTGACCAGTTTTGATCTGATGGGATCTCATCAGAGGCTGACAGATGGTGTCTGTTTTCCACTTTATATACCAGTAGACAAATAGCCAAAAGTTGGCCCGTGTTATCAAGGGTTGGCCGGTGTTGTCATGGGTTGGCCCGTGTTGTTAGGTGGTTGGCCGGTGAGTCAGCGGGTTGGCCGGCGGATGGGTGGGTTGTCCGGTACGTGTTGCTAAGGACCTAAGGTTGGCTGGTAGAGTGCAGAAAGGGGCCGAAAAGATTGGCCGGTAAATGTAAAAGAAGCAGAAGTGGCCACAATGTGGGCTCTGAAGGTCTAATATTTAGCTGGGTGGCAAAATGATCATGAAAAGGAAGGCTAAGGCTGTCTTGTGAAGCGACAAATAAAGGTTTTGATTGTATAAAAATCACATATCATTGTAACAAGTCATCAATGAGACTATTCCAGTACTCTGACCCTGAGGGAGTGTCTGTCAGTGCAAAGATTCCACGTGGTGGGGCGGTAAGGACATCTGAACTGGCAGTATTGATGAGTCATGTCCTCATGGCATCTGAGATGATGGTGCTCGGTGGGGGATTACCTGTGGTTTCCAGGAAATTAGACTTGATATTAGTCGAGACACTTCTGGTCATACGGACACTGTCAACAGCATCAACCATCTAATCATTGATGTTCTAAAGACACGCCCTCCCTTAAATCCAGCGCCGTTTGCGCTAAGTTACTGGATTTATCATCCGGACACCAAAGCTCCATTCGACTTAAATGAAAAGGAATAATCATGCATTGTTATTTTCTCTTTTTGCCATATTATTCAGCACTACTGTCTGTCTCACATTTTGAGCATAGTTGATTTTCGACAATATATCAGAGCCAATTTTTCTCAGAGCAGTGAAATTCCGCAGTTTCCATGTGTAATTTGTGCATTTTTATCTATTCAGAATCAAACAAAATCTCCAATACCTCGCATGTTATTTTTAAAGTACAATCACTTTGGGCTTGCAATGTTGTAACATTGAGTCTAACCTATTTTTATACGCCCGCCCAAAAGGCGGTCGTATTATGGGATGGCGGATTCCGTCCGTCTGTCCGTCTGTCCGTCTGTCCGGTTCTCCTGTCCGGTCTATATCTGGGACAGTTTTCTATCCACAGCTCCAATTTTTGGTGAGTGGATACCCTACGGGGAGACGATGTGTCGCGTACCAAAATGAAGGTCGAGGTCACAGGTCAAAGGTCACTGGCCTAAAAAACAGGAAATCACTGACGTGTTCGTGTCCGGTCTATATCTGTGAACGTTTTCTATCCACAGTTGCAATTTTTTGTAAGTGGATATGCCAGGTGGAGACGATGTGTCGCGTACCAAAATTAAGGTCGAGGTCAGAGGTCAAAGGTCATTGTTGTCAAAAATCAGGAAATCATTGATCGTTGACAGGTTTCTATCTACAGTTCTAATTTTTGGTGAGTGGATGCCCTAGGGGGGAACGATGTGTTGCATATTAAATGTAGGTCAAGGTCAGAGGTCAAAGGTCAGTGTGATAGAAAAATCAGGAAATCGTTAAAAATTTCTTATTTTTTGTGAGTGGATTCAATAGGCGGAAATGAAGTGATGCATACCAAAATTAGGTCAAGGTCAAAGGTCACTGACCCCAAAATTAGGAAATTATTAAAAATAACATTTTTTGTGTCAGTAGATACATTAAGGACACACTATGTGTCACATACCAAAATGTAGGTCAAGGTCAAAGGTCAAGGTCACTGTGACCCCAAAATCGTGAAATTGTTAAAAATCATGATTTTTTGTGTCCATTGAGAAATTGAGGGGAGACGGTTTGTCATGTACCAAAATTTAGGCCAAGGTCAAAGGTCAAGGTCACTGTGACCCCAAAATCAAGAAATCATTAAAAGTCACATTTTCATATGCCTGTCGAAGACGAGGTCATGTAATGCGATGTTGCGTTCTGTCCATTCATCCATTAACATTTGTTGTCCATGCGATAGCTCTAGTTTCCAGGTATGGATTGGTACCAAACTTTGAGTATACCTTACTTGCATGGCAAAGTGGAACCATACATATGAGATCAATTTGTCAAAGTTCTAGGTCGCAGTCCCCCAAAACTGAATCAAGCTTAGCTGACTAAATGTGTTGGAATATTGTTGGAATATTCAAAAGTCTTTCCCCTGCATTTATATGATATTGTCCTGTGGAGTTGTCTCCCATGTTTGAAACGCTTCATTTAGTTAAACTGTTGTGAAATAAAAACCATACATTTACTAATTTAACGGGGAAAGGAGTCCTTTATGAACTTCACACCTGTTTATTAAGGCTGTCGCTTCGCGCACAGCCTTATTGGATCAGCTTGGTCTCATGGGGGCCAAAATCGCTTTGTCCGCAAGATTGCGAAAAAACAAAGCAGTGTTGGCACTTACGTTCACAGTGCCAAATGTGGACAAGACATTGAACTGGAAATTCGTTATAATTTCATGGTGATTGGAACTAAAGAAAGTGCGTTTTTCTTCATCGAAATACACTCTGTTGACGCTGATTGTGAGGGTAATGGCGGCCAAATCTCGGATCAACGAGATATGGCGGTAGTTCGATAAAATCGAAATCAACCATCTCCCATGATACTTAGCGCAGTAATCAAGGGCAAGCATTCAGTGTAGATACTCATCATTGGCGGAGGTATCGTGGGGATTCCCAGGAATGCCCTTTTTTATCCAATCGTAACTGTCGTTATTTGCTATCATGCCGGAGTTCTAAAAATGGCGGCGGAAGTCCAGCTCGATAATTGTTATTACTTTTGGCATTTATGGAAATAAAATGAGCTATACAGAGGAAATAAATGACCAGGAAGGTTGACAAATATTTATTTAATCCATAGGCCTACAAGGGCAAAACGGTGAGTCACTTCACTTATTGAAGCAGGAACCATGCGATGTAATCTAGGTCGGGCGGCCAAAACTTTCAGTTCGTTGTCAACATAATAAAATCAGTAACAAAATCAAATGTTACTATAGAGTTTAGGTCCAGCCAGTTGAACAATGAATTGAGGGATCTTTATCTACATTCAAAGAAGTAATAATTTTAGTTTTTATAGATCGATATTATAAACAAAAACAAGTAAATAGACTTGCCAAGTCGTCCCATATAAACAGTCAACTGGTCCAAAGCCAACTCGTCCCGTAAATTATGCAGACCGTCTTGAACAATGAATTCAAAAATGTCCGATGTTGTGGAGCACAGACCTGCATTTCACAGAAATAAATTTTGCATTCGTTGCTATGCTTTGTCCCAATGTCAGAGTTCATAAATTCTTAAACTTTCAGTGCAACACTGACTGTGCTGGGTGAAAATTATAGTGGACATGCACATTTCATCTTTATCGATTTTGATTGATCCAGGAAGTTGTTTCTGCACATGAGGAAGATGAAGAAAGCATCAACTATATTTAAGTACAGGGTTTTTTGTTAAGCTGTGATTTCGTGCACTCACAAGGTCATGATAAGAATAGGCCTCGGCTCCTCGGACAGAAACGACTACCTGGAGCATTCCTGGGGTTCTTCCCAGCCTCACTGGATTTGAAGAAAACAACAGATAGCCCTACAGGCACCTCATATTTAGATCTGTATCTCTTTTAAAATGAAGTGGGGTTACTCTCTCGTTGACTTTGACAAGAGAGATGATTACAATTTCGACATTGTAAACTATCCCTTTCTGGAGAGTAATATTCCAGTGGGACCTGCATATGGCGTATACATATCTCGCTTAGTAGCATTTGCTAGATCCTGTGTTAAATGTGACGATTTTAATCAACGTCACAAAACATTGTTGCAGAAACTTATAAAATACAAATGTAGCGTGCAAGATCTATGGCGCTACGTTTCATAACTTGTGTCTAATTCCGCTTAACCCGGGGCTAGGGGCCGTATGGACCCATGTACTTCAAGATCCTCATGGTACTCATATGAACAGCACAATCATCTCTTTTAACCTTTTCAACCTTGCAGTTGCAATTTCAGACTGTCCTACTTGATCTCATCTGGAGTGTTGTCGTGCAAAAAGTTGCGAAACTAATAAATTCTTTCATGCAGTGTGAAATAGCACGATCATCTCGAGCTGATCGTATATATACATCTGTCGGAACAAAATTACATGTACAACACTTCTTTGCATTTTCAGAACTATATACGCCCACAGACCAAAGTTAAAAAACTCACAACATTAAAATACACGAATAACGGCAGCCTTTCGAAGTCCACGAGTTCTAGTTAACTCAAGAACAAAGGTTTACTTCATCACTTTCTTCTTTCTTCATGAAAAATTCTCTCGTCTGAAAGGAATCCATTTGCAGGAAAACTACTATTTTCTTGTGTTTGACTATTGTCGATTTCAGTGTGGGATATGTGAGCTCTCAGCTCTTGCTTCAAGGTCAACCAGTTACCAAGAGTTAAGCTCATTTTAGTTTATAATTCAATGTAAGATGAGATATATGTTACATTCTCATAAGCAAAAATTTGTAGACCTTTCTCTGGATTGCTAGATCAATTGGAATCAAGGCTATTAAACAACCTTGAAATTTGAACCAATGTAATCCCAGATATACGGGCGTATATTGAAGCCCCTTGGGCTCTTGTTTTTGATTTGATGAATTTCACCTATGTTTGGTTGAATTTTCATGAAGTTTCAGAACAAAAATTCTCAAATTACATTGAGATACTGTGCGGAATTTCACTTTTCTGGAAAAATTTGCTCTGATATATTGCAAAAAGTAGATTGAATTTTGGTAAACTAACTATAAATTGCACATTTTAAGTTCGAATCTTAGATGTATTTTAATGAATGGACTAACTGTCTGAGTGTATGTGTGTGTGTATGAGAGTGTTGTTTACTTGGTGGTAGGGAAGTCCTGTATAATTCTTGGGAGCATGATTGTACAGTGAAACCTCTAAATACCGACCATTATCCGTGGTCCTAATACTTAAATATAAAGTATTTTGAACCTTGATAAACCAGAACCCTGTCACAGCCAACACTATAATCTGGCCCCAAGTATGATCAGTGTAGAAAGGTTCCACTGTATCATGTGTATAGTATTTAAACGATTGATTAACAAAGACAAACCTCAAGAAGAACAGCGTCGAAATCTTGAGCGTCATTAGGTTTTATCTTTTTTTTGGAAAAATGCTATTCTGAATGCGGCTTCTCTTGCTCGTTTTCTGTAGAGAACTGTGCTGATAGAAGCGTGCAGGGCCACCATGAAAACTCTCCATGCATGCAAGGACAAACCAGAACTGGTCAAGAAAGAGAAGTGTAAAAGTAAGAAAACTTAACTGTTTCGGAGCAGAGGTCAATTCTGAAAATCTCTGGCATAGTTTACAATTATATCATGTTTTCAATTTTCACTTGTATCTATACAGTCCAATGAGGTTATCCAGCTGAGAGTAATTCACCTAACTGTTGTATGCACTGGGACAACTGCTCTCATTGACTTACAATGACCTGGTCATGAATAGTGATGTGATGTTCATCAATATTCATAGTAGGCCCATTGTAAATCTAGAAGCTGGAGAGAGCAGTTGTTCCAGTGGTTACAACAGTTAAGAGACTTTACCATCAGCTGTACCATATGGCCAGTCATAAAATATCATGATTAGGAGAAGATTTGATATGGATGGCATCTTCACTAGTCAAAATCGATCAACCTCTCAATGAAAGTTCTATGTACATTTTCAAGCAATACTATGGGTTGATTCTAAATTAATGATTTCTCTAAGCACCTACGCTGATGACTCTTTATTCCGTTTTGCATTGACAGTTGCTGGCCACACAACAAAATGCCTGAAATACGACGTCGCCAATCAGCCAGTCTCTATACATGTGCCCGTGACTAGATTGCTGGCAGGTAATTGCCTGAGATTTCGAATTGTTGTCCCCCGACGCCCGAAGGGCTACTATAGTACTGGGGTCAGTGTGTCCGTCTGACTTCGTTTCCAGACAATAACTTCTCAAAAATACTAACAGATTCTTTTTGTCTGGATCGCACCGCGTAGCGGTGTCGACCAGACTATGCTGCCACTCACGAAATATCTGAAAATGTGTACGTGCACTATATCACAATGACCCTGTGTTGACCTGTAACAATCCGCCAGTGATTTTCAATTTTGTTTGTGTCATATCAGGGTATTAACCAGAAAATGAAGAAAAATACAGTCGTAATCGTTTCATGTTAACTAGAAATAAAACAAAATCTGAATTTGAGAGTATTTCATATTCATTTCTTCGCCCAGGGATTGCTTGAATCGGTGGACTATTTTTTGTTCTTTGCATTGTCTGGTTCCGCACAATCGGCTGAACCCGGTTCTCAGTGCCCACTATGAGCTTACGATGCAACAACAATAATTGGGCTGCCAGCGATGTACTGTCACCACAGACTATTGTAAATGTAAATTGATGCCCTGGTAACATGGTAAACTGCCCGCCTCGTGGTGTTTGTCGTCTCTGCGGTTTTGCGTGTGCCTGTACGTCCCCAAGAATGCCTGGTGTATATAGTTTGTAATTTGTTTGTTCACAACGATAGCGTTGGAGAGACAATTTGTGCGAAAATCCCTGTTGTTGTTGCTTTACGATCATTGCGTATTCGCCGAGCAGACGTTGCAATTCTCGTTCCACTCTCACTGGACAGGTTCCGCTTCTGGGATTATGAAGACCCCAGTTTTCAACACTCGTAGTCGCGTCCTTTCCCGTGAAGTCGGCGTTCGTTTACTATTTTAATGTGTACGCATACTGCATGGAATATATTTCCAGAGGACATATGTGTAGTATCTACATTTTTCTCGTCTTGTGAACTTGACCGGATCCTGTCCAGTGCAATGTATTCTGGGGGACACTGCTCACTGAATATAATTTAGTTTGAAAAAGTTTAAACTCCAACAACAGCAAAACTTTTCGAAAGCGGAAACGACAGAATTTGTCAGGTACCGCCTTCGAAAAGTTTTGTTGTTATTGGTGTTTTAACTTTTCAAACTAAATTATATACGCAATGATCGTGCAGCAACAACAGGAATTTTCGCACAAATTGTCTCTCCAACGCTATCGGGGGCCCTCGGTGGCCGAGTGGTCTAAGGCGCTTCGCTGGTGACCGCTAGCCTCACACCGCTGAACCGGCACAGGTTCGAGCCCAGCTGGTCCATGTGTGAAAGTTTGTCAGTTACTTGCCGAAGGGCGGTGGTTCTCTCCGGGTACTCCGGCTTCCTCCACCAACCAAACTGACTGTCACCATACGAGTGAAACAAACTTGAGTGGGACATTAAGCCAAATTCCCTCCCTCCCTCCAATGCTATCGTTGTCAACAAACAAATTTACTATAAACACCAGGCATATATAAGTAATCTTGGGGACTTAATGCAAACTCGTGCAGCTCTCGCCAATATCTGCGCTACACAGAACTATTAATAAAACCAGTTAATAAAACTATCCAGTCTCCTCGCAAATTTGTCGTATCGTTTTGTCACAATAGAATTGCATGAATTATGAAAATCTGCTCGAAAAACTGGTAGAAGACATTGACGCAGATGATCCAGTTTTGAGCATATTACTGCAGATAGTTCCTTGCTACCACGAAGACCTGGCATATTTCGAAATGAGCCGTCTTGACAAATTCACTTCCTTGAAGACTAAACTCTGTGTTCCAGTTGTGATTCCCCAAACAGACTCGTCCACAACTTGAAGAAAATCTCCACATGTATCCATACATCTTCTATCGACTGAAACATGCCAGCTGAAACGTTTTGAAACTTTAAACCCATCATTGGCGATCCAGACATCAGTACTTTGAGTACTTTCATTAAATTTTATATGTGGTTACGTCGCCTCAAGATCTCACTTGGGATTGCTTTTCATGTCAATCCGCCTATAGGTGGCACCACCAGGGGGCAAAATTAAAATTTTGTTTCCGGAAATAACTTTTGAAAAAACTGAACGGATTCTTTGCAAATTTGGCATGTGAGTACCTCGCCTCATAATCTCGCTTGGGATTGTGTTTTACACGGATCCACCTGTAGGTGGCACCACCTGGAGGTCAAGTTAAAATTTTGTTTCCAGACAGTAACTTTTGAAAAACTGAACACATTCTTTTCCCCATGCCGGGTAATGAATGTTACAATTCCAAGCCAAATCAATTGTTTCAACGTCGGGGGACTTCAACCGCTCGGGCTTTCATTTAATTTTGAAAATAATAGAAAATTATACAACATATACAACACAGTCATGGTGAAATGATGTGTAACTCTCTCAACATTCTGTATGTAATGTCTGAATGCACAGAGAATATTCAAGATTTTATAACACTTGTGCCTATTAAATCCAGCTAACCATGCATCTCCGTGGAACGTTTTAGCATGGTTGTTTGCAATCAACACGAGTCCAGTTGACAAGCACAGGTTTGCATTTGGAAGATACTATTTTACAAGGCAGGTGGGGAATGGTCTAAATGTCATCTGCCTCCATACTATCGAATAAACAAACAAATAAATTACAAGAAACTTGTTCCCATTGTGAAGTTGATTAACAAAGTGACACAAATAGACCTATATGTGTGTAATTTCACACAGCCTCTCTCAGTTGACAGAATTGGCCCCCAATTGAGAGACCACAAAAACTCCTTCATTGATCCTAGCTCATTGCCAACACCACTTGGGAGAGTTCTGTTGCCTACTTTTCAGCAAGGGCAGAGAGGTTGACAATTTTCCAATATTTTTCAACCGTTCGTTGTAATCTTTGTTGATAATCAACATGTTTTCATAGGCTTGCTCAATGTATATTTAAAGTTTATAAATTTTAGGGCATGGGCTCTGCCTTTGTCCTAAAATGTAAACTTCCCACACTAACCGTGCGTCAAATAACCATTGGGCATGCCTATTTCTTAATTTATTGTTGAGGATTGGAAACTCACGTTTTTATGTCTTTGCTTGGTAGAGTGGACGAATTAGAAACTTTGGTGCATCTGGCAATGTCCTCCAAATAGATATGATACTTGGTGGAATTCTATTGTTGAAACTAATTTAATAGAATTGATTGTTCAGTTCTGATGTAATACAAAGATTTCAACCAATCCCAAATCCTCTGTAGTGACCCATGAAAAGTTTCACTTCAAAACATATGATGTTCACTGGTGTGAAAGAATATGCAGAAAAAAAACATAGAGCACAATACTAAATTTATTCTTTTTCAGGTTTGTTTGCTCAGCTTGGTAAATTTGGGCTGTCCTTTCACTCTCCTGAGGTTTATATCAACCCGGTAAGCATACATATTGATAAAAAAATGTGAAGATATTTACACATATTTTATAGTCTAACCGTTTCCTCATCTGTTAACAAGTCCCCAATAATTATCCTTGAAAATCTCGAAATTTATACTTCCCAGGGGCTACCAATTAAAAGGGCTCTTTATAGCCCCTGGAAACTATAAAAACGATGCCTTTTAATTGGTCGCCCCTTGAAAGTATAAATTTTGAGATTTTTAAGAATAATTAATGCATTCTGTCTTCAAGTTCTATCACATTTATTTGACAGGCTAAGTTAGATTTGGCTGAGATGATAGAGCCACCTCTGAGATCCCTAGTGCTAGTGTCACAGACACAGGCCGGTATGTGGAGACGTAATGGTTACTCTCTACTCAACCAGGTAAGCCTATGTCAGAATTATACATTTCTAGAAGTACATACCTGTACCAGAAAAGGAAACCTGGAAGCAAAAAAGCTTATGGATGCTAATACGTTAAAGAATATCAAAGACCAAAAAGTTTTTTCACTTAATCATTGTTGATGTCCCACTCTGTTACAGGGGCGGTGGAACCAGAGGGAGGCCCGGGACCAAGAACTACTTTGCCCCCCATAATTATAACAGAAGTGACTTGAAATGGGTCGAAACTTAGTAGAGAAACGTGTACAATATCAAATTTTCCGACCCCCTCTTTCTTCCTTAACAGGTCAACATTGATTGTGACTAGTTTTAAATTGCAGTTTCATGCCAAGTGCCAACTTCTTCTCAGTGTTCTATCTGGCTTAGTGTTAACTCCAGCAAGGATGAGCACAGTCTTCATTATTATTATCAGTTTCATATGCCTCTCTTTTTCGATAAAAAAAATCGTTAATTAGCGCCAGGAATTGCCGCGTTTGCACACACAACCGCAGCTTTCATTTAAGCAGCAACTTCTTATTTGATGAAGTGACCTTTTCTTGCAGAGTTGTTAGAAGTTGGCTTTGACTTGAACTGATGAGAAGATGGTTCAGCTGAACACCAAAATTTGAGAAAGAATTTTTTTTTTTGCCTCTTTGAAAGAGTTAGAATTGTGAAAATTTTGACCCTAAAATCTTTCACTGAAAATGCACCAAAGTGTGTAAAATAGAGTAAATTTTCAAAATTTCCCGGGGGAGGACCTCCAGACCCCCTCCCACTCTCACACCCAATTTGCCCCCCCCCCCCACCCCTCTCCCCCCAATGTGGAATTGCTTCCACCACGCCTGTGCTACGAATGTCTTCCTATTGAAAGGATTAATTCACTGTCTCCTTACAATTTGGTAATCATCCCATTTCATTGAATGTATTATAATGTGACAATGAAATTCCCTGCATAGACGTTATCAATGTTTCACCTTGTTCTGTTGTTTTCAGATTTTCTTCTATCACAATGTGAAGTGTAGAGGGGAGATGTATGACCGAGATATCACCATGCTCCAGGTTAGTCCCGGTTAATACCGGCTCATCCATTGGTCTCATGTAAATGGTTAAGAGGTAGTGGTGTGATTTTACTTGCAACATTTGTCAATGGCTTTTCAAGTTACAAAGTCTTGTTTTGTTTAAGGACCAATATTGTTAGATTCTTCAGTTTGATCTAATGAACAAGATAATAATGAGAACTGACTGACATGACATTGAATAATGTGTCCATGACGTCACAGTGCGATAATGTTTTAAGGTAGCATATGACATTACCAAGCATCATGCCCAGAATGCAGATGCATGTTCATCTTAGGCACTGGAGCCAAGTGCAGGTGCTGTCATGTTTTCAGAGTATGTCAGAAATACGATTTCAGTTTGTGTGATAATAAAAAAATGAGTTACAGAAAAATGTTATCAAATGTTATTTGCTAAATATTTTTTAAATGGCGCTACTGCTTCTTTAAAGTGATCGTAAACCCTCAAGTAAAGTTTCCATCAATTGAAAGACCATTGGAAACTGTGTGGAAAAATATTTATTGTAATTTTTTACGATTTTATTACACAGAGTAAACTGCGAATAAAGCATTGTATTCTATGATGGTCTGATGCAATAATATTTAGGTCCAGTGACGTCGCACTGCCTTAATACATATATTTCAAACTTTGTATGCACTTTCCAATGCTTGATTCAAGCTTAAGGTGTGTATACTTTTGAGTTTCAACACAGACTCACTGTTCCAATGTGCATGTTTCACTAAAATCTGGGAGATGGTAACTCAAGTGTCAAGTCAATTTGAATATTGCATTTAATTTCCCAGATTTTGGTGAAACATGCACATTGGAACAGTGAGTGTGTTGAAGTGCATAAAGTGCATACACAGTTTGAAATATATGTATTAAGGCAGTGTGACGTCACTGGACCTAAATATGATTGCAACAGACTACCATAGAATACCATGCTTTAATTGCAGTTTACTCTGTGTAATAAAATCGTAAAAATTACAATAAATATTTTTCTGCACAGTTTGCAAAGGTCTTTCATTTGATGGAAACTTTACTTGAGGGTTTACGATCACTTTAACAACATCAGACCAAAGGCTGGAGAAATGTCCTCATGATTCTATCGTGTTCAGATATTATTTCGCAGATTGAATTATTCAAAACATTTAAAGAAAAAAGAACAATTTAAGGATTGTTTTAGGGCATAGAGGTATTTGTAATGTACTAATCGGAATCCCGTAGTTTACGTCCCAGCGGTAAATTCAAGACTTGCAGATTTTTTTGGAGTGATAATTTTGATATAATAATGTAGGCCATTTTCAGACTTCGACTTTGTGCAGAACTGCATGGATGTATAATTTTTTTTTTTTTTACACCATTCTCAGGTGGGGGCTGCTCTCATACCAAGTGATGACTTCATCATACATCTGTTGAACAAGTACAATCTGGTAACCTGGGCCAGGTAATGATCACTTTGTCAAAGGGGTGGGAAGGGAATGTTATAGCTTGTCAGTCAATATATTATATGTAAATCACTTTCTGGAAGTTAAGAAGCAATAGGTTCTATGTGCTTATATCCCTGTGAATATTTTATCTTGTAAATAGTTTGCATTATAGTATGAAGTTTCATCTCAAGGAAAATCAATTCAATCTCCTGAACCGTGAATTCTTAAAAGTCTCCGCTTCTGCTAAAATAAGTGCACTAAGTATAGATCTGTATGCCATGTTTCTGGTTCTGAGAATTATGCCCTAGGTTCTTGTGTATCTGCTGACCACCACTGCCTACTGTAAGCATCTTGTTCATATAGGCTTACAGTTTACTTGCACAGGTTGTGTGTATTTTTATAATGTCTGCTTTTTGTTGTAGGGAGGTTTATGAGACAGGGGGCCAAGACGACATAACCAGACATTCAGAGACACTCGCCGAAGAGTTTCTCAACCTACTTATCATGATATTAGGTAAGTTCAGCTTCTGTAAGATGGAGAGGAGACATTCCAAGTCATCTGTATTGAGAATCTCAACCAATCACCATTCAACTTGATATGGAAGCCTTTGAATGTTCCAGGTTCCAAGTGCTGTTAACTTTGAGATGATTCTGATAGTTTGTTTATTTTTATGATTACCAGGTGAGAGATATGTTCCTGGTGTAGGGGAGGTTACTGCAGATGAAGTTGTGGAAAGGGAGATAATCCATCAGCTGTGTATCAAACCCATGGCTAACAGTGAACTGGACAAAACACTTCCAGAGGATGTAAGTAAATACATCCCTTTGAGACAATGATTTTATTAATCCTAAAATGTGAAATTATTTCAGTGCTCTTTGACCTTTCATCTACAAAATGATGTAAATCTTGCGGTTTTCGTTGGAATTCCATTTTATATGAAAATATAGACTATTTCACCATATTATTGGACCTCGCTGAAAACCAGACAGAAATGAAAACTGGTCACCAAGGGATACTTAATAAACTATTGTGTGTCCAAAACATTTTTGATGATTTTGTTAAGTTGAGAAAAATGCCTGGTTTCTCTTTTAAACCATCTGTTTTGTGATTCCACTTGTTGATTTCTTTTAATTAAGGGTAATTTAATTTGCAGCATGAAAACTTAAATCAAGAATTTAGAAAAGCACATGCCAAAACTCGCAGGGAAGAGACTTAGAGTCATTTATGTCCAAACATTTTTTTTTTCCCCCAACAAGATTCGGTGTTGTTCATGTACTGTTTACAATGAAAATGTTATTCATTTTGTAGTCTAATCACGAGACTGGCATTGAGGCAGTGATTCGCAATGTGGCAGATTTCAAGTATGTATATGTTACATTATTCCTAGGAAATGAACACAAATCATTAACCCCATAAAGAAATTATGGCATGTTCAAACATCATGAGGCATAGATTCTGATGGCTTGATTTATTTTGTTAAAGAAGGGGTTAATGACAGGCTTATCTGGTTGCTGAATCATTAGCTTTTCAACATCTTAAAGGAGACAAAATTGTCAAGATTATGAAAAATAGCTACAATTCCTGTTTCATAATTCTTGTTACAGTAATTCCTCTAATAAATCGATTACCCTATCGGAAATCGATCTGATTTTTGGAGGAAAATACGATCAGAAATTGTAATAATTCAATCACCCCCAATTTTCAGTCGATCCCATTTGTAAGGGAGAATCAGAATCAGCATCATTTAAACAGGAGTAGTCTCCCCTTCCTTGGAGAACGTTTTTCAAGCAAGCACTTGGCAAGAGATCACCGACCGTTTGAACTAGATTGTTTTTGGTAACAGGGAATCCAGCTTTTGCGCTATTCCTAATGCTGGTTTCGGCCACAAGGTGGCACTAGCGCTCACCGCACTGCGGTCTGTTCCGGTTTGACTGTCTGCTAATGTAAACATGTGCAAGAGGGAAGGCGGGTATTGTATTTCGCCTCGTTTCGTCAGATTTTCTCACTGATGGAGATGTCCTTGGTAGTTTAGGTAAGTATAGTCATCAAGTCTTATTTTTACTCATTTGTACAAGCATAATAAGAGCTGCTTTGTCAACAAATTGGGCAATCAAAGGTCATCGTTGTTGTTGTTATAAAACATGGTGGGTGGCCGGTAGTTCAGCCTGATTAAACTAGACTCCACTAAAAACAATCAGCAGGGGCCAGTTTGTTTGATCAAGTACTGTGAGAAATAATCAGATTATTAGTTAACCCGACTACCATGTAGCTGTTAATGTAGCTGTATGATTATAATGTGATAAACAAGAACCCAACCTACCTCAGTTGGGACTGGTGGTAGTGTTTCATAATTTTATTGTGAAAAGACACACTGAACAGGAAATTAATGTGCCACATGGCGTCTAACTTCTGATAAATACTGAAGAAGTAGTTTTTGCACTAATAGCTACTTATTTTTTATTTTTACCCCTCAGCCCATAGGGCTGTGGGGTTTTGTCGTTGCCATGTACGTCCGTCCTAGCGTCCGTCCGTCCGTCAACATTTTCTTGTCCGCTAAATATCTTCAGATCTATGAAGTCGGGCCTGACCAAACTTTGGTGAGAGCTTCCTGAATGTTGACAGATGAAATGATTAGATTTTCAGATGGCTATGATGATGTCATGATTTTTAATTATTTTTTTTATTATTTATTGATGGCGTAGCTTTTGCACTGTTATCTATGCCCATCAACATGTTCTTGTCCGCTGAATATCTGCAGATCTATGAAGTCGGGTCTGACCAAACTTTGGTGAGAGCTTCCTGAATGTTGACAGATGAAATGATTAGATTTTCAGATGGCTATGATGATGTCATGATTTTTAAAAAAAAAAATTATTATTTATTGATGGCTTAGCTTCTGCACTGTTATCTATGCCCATCAACATGTTCTTGTCCGCTGAATGTCTGCAGATCTATCAAGTCGGGCCTGACCAAACTTTGGTGAGAGCTTCCTGAATGTTGACAGATGAAATGATTAGATTTTCAGATGGCTATGATAATTTCATGATTTTTTATTTTTTTTAAATTTTTTAATTTATTGATGGCTTAGCTTTTGCACTGTTATCTATGCCCATCGGGAACCCTTGGTTGCATGTTTCGTTGTGAATTTTGAAGGTTCCCTGATACAAGAAAGCCTGGTCCATTCATGATTATTATTGAATGAAGGACAACATTTTTCTTAAATTTTGCTATTAAATCATTCTATTCTACATCATATGATTTATTCTAAAACTTTTGCATGAACCATATTTGTGTCCACACATTTAACTGGTATAACATAATGCTTCAATTTTTGTCACCAAACATGTTACTGTACCTTGGAAATTATGTAAAACGAGTGATTAGGAGAGCCCATTTTTAGCCTGACTGTGCAATTTTGAATCAGTTTGCATACCTGGAGCTCCCCCCCCCCCCAAATAATGATAAGGGTTGGCCTGTGTCAATAAGTGTGTTTACTTGTTATCACACTTGTGCAATGCATAAATTGCCACTGATAAAGCTACACTTCCTTGCATGCTGTAATCCCAGCACATCACTCACATGAAACCGAAGTCTGTTATATACGGTATCCAGGGATTTTTTGCAGGTTCCGATCCCAAACTCCCAGTTCCTTTTCGTAATTCATTATTGAGGGTCCAATTTTTTTAAGTGAATTTCGGCGCAAAGAGCCTGTGATCAATCACAAAACAGAGGTTTATTAACATGAAATTCAATACCCAGCTATGCAATCGGATCGATATTGAGGCTTCCAGAAGCTTTTTCTAGGAGTATTTCCTTCAGAAATCTTTTCAAATTGAACAAAAACAACACTTTCGTTTTTTGTTTCATTTGAGTTTTGGGTGCCCATATGTTTTCCAAAACTAAACTGGCTCTAGATGCAGCCCTGATCCTACTTGACTAAAAAAAAACAGGCTGAGGGGTCCACGCACCTTTTACATGTAGGTGCTTGCCTGCCATTCATGTTTAATTATCTGATTATTATACCATGTATTTCTTCCGCAAAATGCATTGAAACAAATGTAAACAATGAGTAAGACACATGTAAGGATTATCCATAGTGTTTGAAAACAAGAATAGCTGACATGGATAATCCTCCTTAGAAGTCATTATTGTAACATCACTCACCAAATACGTTTGAAGCCACCAACCATAGATCTGCTCAAACTTGCCAAGTGAGGACAATCTAACAAAAACAAACATTTGCCATTTATCAAGAGAATAAATCATTGCAATATGATTGAAGCCAGGAGAACCGTGACAATATTATCAGTGATAATGTCTCCACAATTGTACTGTACAGTAATCCTTTATCCGTGACTCGATGACACGGAAGACTCTAGTATAACTAAACAAATGTTTTATAACAACAACAACGATGATCTTTGATTGCCCAATTTGTTGACAAAGCGGCTCTTATTATGCTTGTACAAACGAGTAAAAATAAGACTTGATGACTATACTTGCCTAAACTACCAAGGACGTCTCCCATCAGTGAGAAAATCTGACGAAACGAGGCGAAATACAATACCCAGGAGGGATCCTGCACATGTTTACATTAGCAGACAGCCAAACCGGAACAGACCGCAGTGCAGTGAGCGCTAGCGCCACCTTGCGGCCGAAACCGGCATTAGGAATGGCACAAAAGCCGGATTAATTCTGCTGATGCTGGAGCTTTAAAACTGCAATTAGCTGGATTTTATTGAATCACACCCTACGTAAGTAGAGTTTGAAACGTGGTATCGGAAACTGAGCACTTGATGATCCAAGTTCCATTTCTCCGACTTTTGCGAATCACCACTTCCACTCCGTTGCAATAAATCGATCACCCCTCATTTTTAATACCTCAAGTATCACTTCCGGTGATCGATTTATTAGAGGAATTACCATACGGTAATTCCCTTACTAAATATAAAATATAATTTAGTTGTCTGTAATTCTATTCAAGTGGCCAGGGGTTTGAGTAAATACAATTCATCTTAATGAAGTTTGTGAAGAGCATATTGAGCTGAATTATCCTGTTATCCCTGGGACAACTCGGGCTAAACGTTACATAGGCAAAAAAAGTGTTTGTAAAGGGAGACTACTCTCCATGTTGTCAAAAACAACAGAGTAGTCTCCCCCTTTACAATAGAAATATGGCAGCCACGTGTGACGTTTTTGGAAATCCTTTCCTAGATTAGAAGTTCCAAACTTAAATTAAACTGTTGGAAATTCAGATGATTACTCTGTGATAGGTCTTTACATGCTACATATATGGCCTTGCTACATCCATCACTGTTTTTTCCCACAGCCACTGACACTTCAACAAGGGCACATGAGTGTGATAATTTGGTTTTTACAAACGGGATCTACTGAAAATCAGGGGTGATTGAATTATTTCAACTTTCGATCATATTTTTTCTAAGAAAAATCGGGGGTGATCGATTTCCGATAGGGTAATCGATTTATTAGAGGAATTACCTTATTTATCAGTAGCTCAACTTGTGACTGGTGGTTAGATCGTCTACATTTTGAGCAAAGGCTGTGGATGCAAATCTTGCTTACTTCCAATTAAGACTTGAACTAAGCTATTCTGTCTTGTCTATTTATTCGTCTCAGGAAGCCAACAGAAGAGCAGAAGGGACGGTTTGAACTGAAGGCAGAGAGTTACGAGCGGTACAACCCGTTCTTTTACCACTACAGTAAATCTGACCAGTCTAAGGTATGTTCATCAGTGTGCAGTCAGAGTGTGAGGGTCCACTCACCTTTTTTGTCATGTTTGATTAAAAATCTGTAGCAAGTATCTGACTGTGATAGTGTACTTCATCAGTAAAACATTATGCATATATTTACATGTTTCCCATGGTCACCAAATGTGTTGTCCTTTCTAATGTGATCATGGGTGATTACATTCTGATCACTTATCTTCAGCACTGTTCAGGTTTTACAGGTGTGTATTGAAACCCATCTTCTCTTGTTGGACTTCAGCAGAATTACCTGAAAGCTATTCAACATATACCACTAAAGCACCCCTTCATATCCGTTCACTACCTGATAAAATGTCCATTCTGTTACTTTTTTATTCCCTTGTCGATAGACCGGGTCGTATAATGTAATCATGATTTCTCTCCGTCTATCTGTTAACTTTTCTTGTCCGTGCATTATCTTAAGTTCCAATACGGATTTGAACCAAACTTTTGGTGTACCTTGGCCTTGAAGAAGAACCCTATTCATTTCGAGGTCAATAGGTCAAAGGACAAGGTCACAGCACCAAAAACTGAATATATTTTGACTGGACTGTATTCTTAGGAAGGACTCCGGCAGAGTTGTCATTCCTAGATACCATTTGTCCTTCAGAGCTATCTCCCTTGTTTGATATGTTAGATAAAAAACATGCATTTACTAATTTAACTGGGGAAGGGGTCATTTTCAAGAACTCACCTGCTCAACTTGAGAATAAACTTGGATGTTCACATGCATTAAGGTTTACTTCATCACTTTCTTCACATTTTTAGCTCATCTGGGCCGAAGGCCCTATGTCATGGCCTGACTGTCCGTCGTCCGTCGTCCGTCGTGTGTAAACATCTTCTTCTTTGAAACCGCTTGGCCGATTAAGCTGAAACTTGGCATGCATGTTCCCCCCAATGAGTACACCAGAATTTGTTCATGCCGTGTCGATACAATTTTAAATATGGCTGCCATGGCGGCCATCTTGAATTTGCCAGTGAAATTTTGTCATCATTATTTTTCGGTAACTACTGCATGGATCTTTCTCAAATTTGGTACACAGGTTCCTCTTGGCGTCTAGTTCTGCAAGATACCTTTTGTGGTCTGATTCAAAAATCCAATATGGCCACCAGGCGGCCATCTTGGATTTCTTGTTATCGCGATTTCTCAGGAACTACTGCATAGATCTTTCTCAAATTTGGTACACAGGTTCCCCTTGGGGTCTAGTTCTGCAAGATACCTTTTGTGGTCTGATTCACAAATCCAATATGGCCACCAGGCGGCCATCTTGGATTTCCCCATGAAACATTGTTATTGCGATTTCTCAGGAACTACTGCGTGGATCTTCCTCAAATTTGGTACACAGGTTCCCCTTGGGGTCTAGTTGTGCAAGATTCCTTTTCTGCTCTGATTCGAACATCCAATATGGCCATCAGGCGGCCATCTTGGATTTCCCTATGAAACTTCGTTATCGTGATTTATCAGGAAGTACTGCATGGATCTTTCTCAGATTTGATACACAGCCTCAGGTTCCCCTTTGGAATTCTAGTTGTGCAAGATACTTTTGTGGTCTGATTCAAAAATCCAATATGGCCACCAGGCAGCCATCTTGGATTTCCAGATGAAACATTGTTATCGCGATTTCTCAGGAACTACTGCATGGATCTTTCTCAAATTTGGTACAGAGGTTCCCCTTGGGGTCTAGTTGTGCAAGATACAATTTGTGGTCTGATTGAAAAATCCAATATGGCCACCAGGCGGCCATCTTGGATTTCCAGATGAAACATTGTTATCGTGATTTCTCAGGAACTACTGCATGGATCTTTCTCAAATTTGGTACAGAGGTTGCCCTTGGGGTCTAGATGTGCAAGATACCTTTTCTGCTCTGATTCGAAAATCCAATATGGCCACCAGACGGCCATCTTGGATTTCCCTATGAAACTTTGTTATCGTGATTTATCAGGAAGTACGGATCTTTATCAAATTTGATACACAGGTTCCCCTTGGGGTCCAGTTGTGCAAGATACTTTTGTGGTCTGATTTAGAAATCCAATATGGCCACCAGGCGGCCATCTTGGATTTCCAAATGAAACATTGTTATTACGATTTCTCAGGAACTACTGCATGGATCTTTCTCAAATTTGGTACAGAGGTTCCCCTTGGGGTCTAGTTGTGCAAGATACAATTTGTGGTCTGATTGAAAAATCCAATATGGCCACCAGGCGGCCATCTTGGATTTCCAGATGAAATATTATCGTTATTTCTCAGGAACTACTGCATGGATCTTTCTCAAATTTGGTACAGAGGTTGCCCTTGGGGTCTAGCTGTGCAAGATACCATTTGTGTTCTGATTGAAAAATCCAATATGGCCATCAGGTGGCCATCTTGGATTTCCCCATGAAACATTTTTATTGCGATTTCTCAGGACCTACTACATGGATCTTTCTCAAATTTGATACACAGGTTCCCCTTCGGGTCTAGTTGTGCAAGATACCTTTTCTGTTCTGATTCAAAAATCCAATATGGCCACCAGGCGGCCATCTTGGATTTCCCCATGAAACTTTGTTATCGCGATTTCTCAGGAACTACTGCATTGATCTTTCTCAAATTTGATACACAGGTTCCCCTTGGGGTCAAGTTGAACAAGATACCTTTTCTTGTCCGATTCGAAAATCCAATATGGCCGTATCTTGAATATCCCATGAAACTTTATCATGAAATCTTAGAAAATAACTGCATGGATCATTTAGTGTTCAGGGGGGACAACAAAAGTTAGAAACTCATCTATTGCAGTTCTTTAGTAAAAATTTCTCACAGCTACTTTCTCCAGTTACAGACAGATGAGCTACAGTGCCGTGGCACTATCTTTCTTCCTACATGGATAATTTTCTCTACTGAAAGAAATCTATTCGAGGGAAATTAATATTATCTCATGTTGTCCGACCACTGTCGAATCCAGTGGAGGATATGTGAGCTCATTTTGAGGTGAAAAGTTCATGCAAAAGTCAAGGTCACCTCGGCCAGAATATTGATGTCCAAAAGCCTCTTGTTTGCATTTAGAGGATCCCCCACTCCCCACTTTACCCTATTTCGGAAATTACTGATACTGGGTAATGCACAAGGTGGAGGGAGTGGGGTATCAAATGTGTTTTACAAACACCAGATTATTTCTTTTGTTGTTTACAGTCTCAAGAGGCACAGCTGAAGAGGAAAAAGCATGCAGGTCAAGATCAAGGTCTGTATAATTGTGGTTTCCTTAAGTGGCATTTAGAAGTTGGGAAGTAGATAAATAAACAGGATAACAACTTCTAGTTTATTCAGGACGACGTTTTGATACAGGTACTAGTATCGTTCTCAAGTCAATTGACTTGTACCTGTACCTGTACCTGTATCGAAACGTCGTCCTGAATAAACTAGAAGTTGTTATCCATAAGCAATTTGTTTATTTGTGTATAATTGTGGTATATCTATCCGTAGACCATCTTGAAATCATTTGCTATGGGACAAGTGTGTTACTCGGATTTCAGTACACATTATCACATTCTGGCTACCAGCTATATCAGGATGCATGTTAATTTGAATCGAAACTGTTGATCGAAACTGTTGGGAATTTATGATGGGGAATCAGTATATGTTGACCTAGGAAGAAACATCTTATAAAATCACAATTTGCTTCCTAAATCGTAAACCTGCTTTAATTTCAATGCCTTTAATCTCCATTAAAGTGCACAATCAAACGTAGAAAACGGAAGTAAACTAAAAATTAACTCCCCTAGGAGAGAGTTATCCGCCCGTAGGAGAGCTCTCACTCATCCCAACGTGGTTACTATATAAGCCAGAGCCAGCCCATTCTCGTCCTCTTTCTCCTGTTTGCTCTCGAGCAGTGCACATCTAGGGAAGTTTTTAGATTCAATTTTCAACGTTGGTTGTTGTTGTTTCGCTGGTATATCCTTTATCAAGTGTGACTTTTGTTTGTTATTCGGAACTTCCTTATTGTATTATTATGTCTGAGGTTCCGACTACTATTCCTTGTCGTACGTGCGGGCAGATTTTGTCCCCATTGGACGCCCACACGGCTTGTTTTTCTTGTAAAGAATTGTGTTATCGAGCGACCACGTGCGCGGAATGTGTGTTATGGGACGCGACGACTTGGAGGAATTATGCCCAAGCTCGTCGTGCTTATCTTTTACATGCTTGTGATGACCCGTCTATTTCGGAGGTCGACAGACGGGTTTTAGAAATTTCTTTGGTCAATGATATGAAATGTAATGAGGATCTTGACCGAGTTGGTCAAGATCCAGTTTCGCCCGCGTCGGTATATATTCCGCCAAGCGGGACTATCCTACACGAAGATAATTCTAGGTTGTTAGACAGCTTGACCCGTACCGGAGCTTCATTGTCTAGGGTCGATCCTAAACCCGTTCCTTTGTCCGGCTTAACAAAGACCAGGTCGGTCTTGCCTGGGCATTCCATTGTCTCCGTCAGACAAAAGAATTCTTTGCCTCATGTTATTTCGCCTTTGCCTATCGGTTTACCACATGTTTCTTCTAGAAAGAAGAAAGCAAATAAACGTCGTCGTGTGTCAGTTTCTCCATTACGGGTTAAGTCTAAACATAGTTTTTCTAATTCCGTTTCTCATTCTATGGAGGCTCGTTCAGACCTACCGTTGAGTGTTCAAGTTGCAAACTTACGAGCTCCGGTTTCCGCGGTTGTTGATTCTTCACATCGTCGTTCACATACTGCTACACGACGCACACGTACACAATACCGTTCACGTTCTCGTTCACCGGTTCGGAATTTGTTTTCTTCACGACGCTCGGTTTCACCACCTTATCGTTTGTTGTCACCTGTACGTGGTTCTATTTCGCCGGTTCGACGTTCTCGTTCTCCGGTTCGTAGTTCTCGTCCACCGGTTCATTTTGATACTAGTTTACGGCTTTCTCGTTCTCCGGTACGCCGTTCTCGTATTTTGACTGGTCATTCTCCTGATCCTACACACCGTTTGCCTCGGGTTTCGGCTCCTTCTTATCAAGATTACCATGTTCCTCATTCGCGGACGCCATTTCTTGATCATTCGGTGGATCACGGGTTATCATCTTCTCATCGACGTCGTAGTACTCGTTCACCTTCACCGGTCTCATCGAGTTCGTCGGATGATTCTTCGTCCTCTCTGGAAAGTTCGGCTGATTCTTCGAAGTTGCATTATTCGCTTAGAATGCAGGCGCTTTTAGCGTTGGTTCCGGATATGCCCACCTCCTCCAAGGATGTTCCATCTAAGATTAAATGTCGGACTGCAGCGGATTCTGCATTCGCGTCTTCGGCTCCTGTAACGCCGCTTACTTGCGCGCCGTCTCCAGCTTGGGTGGGTATTTTAGAGAAGTTTGATCGTCAACTAGAGGATGACAATAAATTCAAGAAGCCTCGTTTTCGAGTTAACCATGACCTTCATGATAACGTATTGCCCGACAAACCGCCCAAACGTGATCGTGATTTATCTCAGATTTCTAAGTCATCTAAGTCAACCCCGCTTGAGATACATTCCTCTCTCGTGGAGAATATTCAAGAGATGTTACTTGCAACGCAACGGGCTTCTTCGGTCGCGGATTGGTTTTTGTTGGCTACTACCCGGATTGCCTTGGATCCTGAATTACGCCGAGACGATGGTTCGGCTTATTTGTCTCCGGGTCGCGTTACCTATTTGCGGGGTTTCATTGACACCCTTGTGCAGGCTAACCGTCAAATCATTGAGGCTAGTTCTTATTCGTATGTTTCGCTTCTCCAAGCGCAACGCAACGCCTTAGTTAAGGTTGTCAAACCGGACGTTCCATATGTGGTTAAGGATCATTTGCTTCATCAGCCATTATCATCCAAGTCCATTTTCAACAATGCTATTGAGTCCGTTTTACCCGTGATTCGTGAAGAACGGACTGCTCGCTTGATTGCTTCTGTTGCTCGTGGCAGCTCTACGGATCGTCGTCAGAAACGTTTTGGTCGTAGGTCCTCTACCACTCAACAAGATGGGGGCGCTCGGGGAAATTTTCGTGGCATCGACAAACCTCCACGAGGCCGGGGTCGCCGTTCCTTTCGTGGGAAACCTTCCAAGCGGGGTGGTCATTCCAACAAATGACTATCAGATTTCCGTGTCCGATCAAGCCGAAGTTTTTCATCCACCTGCTTTCCGGTCATTCAGTCATCATGTCGTGGGCGGCCGCCTTCTATACTTCGTCGAAAATTGGCGACTCATCACGGACGACGCCTGGATTTTAAGAGTTGGAGAAAGGCTTCCTGTTCAGTTTTCATTCCTTTTCCAAACTCATCGCTTGGCCACGCCCATCCCGCCTGCCAGTTTCCGCAGGTCACTTGCAGACTCTTCTGTCATCGGTCACCACGCTCATCGACAAGGGAGCTGTCAGGGTTTTACCTCGGACAGAGGTCAGTTTAGGTTTTTACAGCCACGTATTTCTGGTACCCAAGAAAGACTCGCTCCAGATGCGGATGGTGATCGACCTAAAAGTGTTAAACAAGTTTCATCTCATCACCCCTCCTCATTTCAAGATGCCTACTGTTTCATCGATTCGGGCCCGCATACATCATCGGGATTGGCTGGCCTCAGTCGATCTGCAGGACGCGTATCTTCATATCCCAATTCATCCACGTCATCGTCGTTATCTCCGCTTCGTTATCAACGAACGTCGCTTCGAATGGCAGGTCCTCCCGTTCGGGGTCAACATCGCCCCTTGGTTGTTTACCCGGATTACCTCTCCTGTCATGGCATTTCTACACCTGCGAGGTATTCAAATAGAGGTTTATATCGACGACATCCTCCTATGGGCGGCGGACGAGTCCCGTCTCAACGCGCAAGTCCAGTTCACGCTTCTGGTGTTACGTCATCTAGGATTCGTCCCTCATCCTCTCAAGTCAGAGTTAGTCCCGGCTCAAGTTCGCCGATACATCGGCGCAGTATTCGATACTTATCATCAACTGGTATACCCTCCGGAGGATCGTTGGGACAAAATTCAGCTGTTGATCCGAAAGTTTTTGTCATCAACGTCACAGACACGTCAACAGTGGCAAAGTTTGGTAGGTTTGCTCACTTCCACACAGGACCTAACTCATTACGGCCGACTACAGGTGCGTCCTCTACAGTATCATCTGTATCCTTACCTACAGACACCTTCCATCAATCCAGCGGTGCCGGTATTGACGTCTCTACATCCATATCTGGTCTGGTGGCAGTCCCGGCACAACGTCATGCAGGGCGTTCCATTCCGCTTTCCGGCCCCGAGTCATCATCTGTACACCGATGCGTCCGAGACCGGTTGGGGAGCCCATCTGGACGAATTGGTGGTATCCGGCAGATGGTCAACGTTGGATGCCAGTCTTCACATCAACCTTCTGGAGATGAAGGCAGTCATCCTAGCGGTTCAACATTGGAGTCAACGTCTCATGAACTCGTCTCTCCTCATAGCGACGGACAATTCCACGGTCATTGCGCACATCAACAAGTTGGGTACCACCCGATCGCTACCAATGTTTCGTCTAGTATGGGATCTGTACGAGTGGGCTCTCATTCATCATTGTCATCTCCACGCCCGCCATGTTCCGGGTCGGCTCAATGTCTTAGCGGACAGCTTATCTCGTCCGGACACCGTTCTTCAGACCGAGTGGCAACTTCATCCGGAGGTGTTCCAGCAGATCTCCACCATCTGGGAGTCCCCACTGATCGATCTGTTTGCTACGAGGAACAACGCCCAGTTGACCCTGTTCGTCAGTCCGATTCTGGATCCTCAAGCCTTCGCCATCGACGCCCTGTCAATCAACTGGGACAACTTCCTAGCTTATGCCTACCCACCGATGGCCCTAATTCTGGAAGTGCTTCAAAAGATTTCTCGTCACGACTGCATCATCCTGCTCGTAGTGCCGTGGTGGCCTCGTCGCCAGTGGTTTCCGGTTTTGATCCCGCTTCTCACTGCTCCGCCTCGTTGTCTACCAGTTTGGCCCAGTCTGTTACGACAACCGCACGGGATTCTTCATCACAACCCGCGGTGGCTCAACCCACACGTTTGCAGACTATCCAGAGTGCACTCGCAGTCCAAGGGTTTTCAGCAGAGGTTGCGCGAACGATGGTCTCAGCCAATCGATCTTCCACATCGCAGCTCTATCAGGCGAAATGGGCCTATTTCGTCTCCTGGTGCCGAGAACATGATGCCGATCCCGACTCTGCCTCTGTTTCCCTAGTAGCTGACTTCCTCCTTCATCTTCATCGTGATAAGAAGTTTCAAATCAGCACCATTGAGGGGTATCAATCTGCTCTGGCTAGGGTATTACGTCTTACCTCCGGTACAGACATTAGTCTAAACGATAATATCTCTGCGCTCATTCGCGCCTTCGCGTTACAGTCTCGCCGTACTCGCCAACTGTTACCGAAATGGGATATCGGTGTGGTTCTGTGTGCTCTGATTCGTCCGCCCTTTGAACCCTTAGAATCCGCTTCTATTAAAGCTGTGTCTTATAAGACTGCCTTTTTGGCGGCGTTTGCTTTAGCGTCTAGAGTGTCTGAACTTCATGCCCTTGAAAGATGTTCTATGACCTGGACGGCGGATTGGTCGCGCATTTCTTTTCGGCCCATTCCGGAGTTTATCGCCAAAAATGAGTCTGTTCGTTCAGGTCCGTGCGCTCATCGTTCGTACTCCATTCCTGCGTTGTCAGACTTCGTGCATGGTCTCGAGGACGACCTTTTGTTATGCCCTGTTCGAGCCATTCGCCACTATCTTACTCGTACCGATTCCGTTCCCGGCTCTCGGCGCCTGTTATTTCTGTCTCTTCGTCCGTCGGCTTTGCATGACATTACGAAAAATACCATCGCCGCGTGGTTGAAGAAAACCATTAAATGGTCTTATCAATTGGCCATAGACGCTCCCCCTCTGTTGTCGACTGCCTCTTCTCATGAGATTCGCGCCATTGCCACGTCATGGCCGTTATGGAAGAACCTGTCCCTCCTTGACATTGTCCAGTCTTGTGCCTGGACGGCGAACTCCACGTTCACCAATTTCTATCTGAGAGATATGTCAGTCCAGTCAGATAGCATGACCACGCTTGGGCCGCTCATAGCCGCCCAACACGTGGTCAAGTAAATTTTGCAAAAAGGGGGGGGGGGCGGCATTTTGGATCATCGCAGCAAATCTGCAACTTGCTGTATCATCTCATCTCGTTCTCAATTATATCATTAGTCCACATTATCATGATCATATATGAAGGAAGTTATAAAGTCAGATGGACGGCCTTGGACCTTTCATCATCAACCTAAGATGTATCATCATTCTAGATGCCTGACACTATGGTGAGTGTATTCCTTACCCTAACTGCGGTTTTGCTTGTGTCTTTCAGGTTGAATCTGATTTCCTTCTGGATGATCTCAGCTGCGTCACCTACGCCCAACTCACAAGACAAGTTGGACGTAAGACGATTGTGGACTGAGAAGGGTTCTATGGTGTAATGGTTGGCACTCTGGACTCTGATTCCAGCGGTCCGAGTTAATGCAGATCTCGGTAGAACCTCCATGGTGTGGCTTGGCTCCCTTTAAGCCCGGACAGTTATGCTTCACCCGAAGCTTATAGGTACAGCCAAGTACCTGCATGTATGTTCCCACCGTGGCCGAAGCCCCAAGAGTTTCATACAAATGCCTACTAAGAAGACCTACAGCCTTAGTGGCAAAGGATTCTGACATCTTGGTAGAGTTGCTACCACACCACGAGCACAGCTACATGGATGTAGACATGCAAGATAAGTACAACTGTATCTTATCCACATTTTAACCTTTTACGTCTTTGACCAGGGTTTCAATTGTTGATTATTGATGTCTCATGCTTATACCCATGTCTGTGTCTTCCCAGCGGTTACTTAGCCTGCTTTTGAATCTACTACATGGCCGAGGTTCTCTCCTCCATATGTTGGTACTGAGGCATTGAAATTAAAGCAGGTTTACGATTCAGGAAGCAAATATTAAACATTTACAAACAATGTTTCTATTTGTTACTAAATCAAACCTGCTTTAATTTAATGGGCCCTCCCGTCCGTCCCCTCGTACCGCGGCCTGGTTCACTACTGGTCTCGGTTTGTTACAATGAGAAAGAGGGCGAGAATGGGCTGGCTCTGGCTTATATAGTAACCACGTTGGGAAGAGTGAGAGCTCTCCTAGGGGCGGATAACTCTCTCCTAGGGGAGTTAATTTTTAGTTTACTTCCGTTTTCTACGTTTGATTGTGCTCTTTAATGGAGATTAAAGGCATTGAAATTAAAGCAGATTTGATTTAGTAACAAATAGAAACATTGTTTATAAATGTTTAATATTTACTTTACACAGGTCTGTTATATTGAAGAGAAACCATAAAACACATACTAAGTTTGTGGTTTGTTTATTCAAATGCAAGCTGATTACAGTGATTTAAAGTGAAAGGGTTAATTTCAATTACTGAAGTGTTTTTGTAGCTCTTCCGCCACCAGTACCACCGCCTTTCAGCTCACAGTTCACACCAGTCGTTAATCTTCTGCATTGTGACGTCATGATACACATCATGGAGATCGTTCTATCAAGGACTCAACGTCAGAAGTCAAGGTCATGCCCTGAAGGCCAGTTTGAAAGGGTAAGATAGGAATGGAATGTATCAAATGTGCAGGCGATTAAGTGCCTGATTCCAGACACATTTTCTTGTATTACTGGTCCTACTTTGGCCTCACTCTGTAACCATCATTCAAACTGTTTTAGATTCTTAGGATTTTACACTAGTTTACCCATTTACAGCTCCCTCTACTAAGGGAGGCCACTCATTACAAATCTCTATAATAAAGTACCAGTGGTCTCCCCAACATTAATAAGCCACTATACTCGTTAATAGCCAATTATTATCTAAACTGACAAGACGGTGAGAAACCTATTCTCACTACAAGTTCAATTGAGAAAACTGATGTGGTAGCCTGAAGATTTCATGCAGGGCTTGTTTTGTTTCGAAATTCACAAGAATCCCTAATTCATGCAATTGTGCCCCATGGGAATCCAAAGTTATTCTTATAAATTTTCACAAAATTAATTAACACGTATCCATTGGATTATCACAATTCATTTTGCTGCTAGCTGATGGGAATTAGTTTCCTATGGAAGAGGCCATCTAAAACACTGTTTTGTTTTGCTTAGATCCTGCACCTCATTGGCCTGGGTCTCCATGAGCAACGTAGAGCCATTGATATGGGTGACTCCGTCTTTGAATTTGTCTCTAAAGCCACAAAGAGTAAGTTTTTGTTGTTTCACGAAGGATGTATCAATGAGGGATATGTCAAATGAGGACTGTATCAAATGAAGGGTGAATCAATGAGGGATGTATCAAATGAGGGACGTATCAATGAGGGGATGTATCGAAAGAGGGATGTATCGAATGAGGGATGTATCAACGATGGATGTATCAAATGAGGGATGTGTCAAATAAAGGATGTATAAAATTAGGGATGTATCGATGATGGATGTATCAATGAGGGATACATCATATAAAAGATGTGATAATCAGGTATGTATCAAATGAGAGATGTATCAAATGAGGGATCGATGAATGAGGGAAGTAACAGTGAGGGATATATCAAATGATGTATCAATGAGGGATATATCAAATGATGTATCAATGAGGGATGTATCAATGAGGGATGTGTCAATGAGGGATGTATCAAATGAGGGATGTACCAAATGAGGAATGTACCAAATGAGGGATATATCAAATGAGGGATCTATGAATGAGGGATGTAACAGTGAGGGATATATCAATGAGGGATGTATCAGATGAAGGATGTATCAATGAGGGGATGTATCAATGAGGGATATCAAATGAGGGATGTATCAATGAGGGATGTATCAATGAGGGATGTATCAAATGAGGGATGTATCAATGAGGGATACCAAATGAGGGATGTATCAATGAGGGATATATCAAATGAGGGATGTATCAATGAGGGATACCAAATGAGGGATATATCAATGAGGGATATATCAAATGATGTATCAATGAGGGATATATCAAATGATGTATCAATGAGGGATGTATCAAATGAGGGATGTATCAATGAGGAATACCAAATGAGGGATATATCAATGAGGGATATATCAAATGATATCAATGAGGATATATCAAATGATGTATCAATGAGGATGTATCAATGAGGGATGTATCAAATGAGGATGTACCAAATGAGGAATGTACCAAATGAGGATATATCAAAATGAGGAATCTATATGAATGAGGATGTAACATTGAGGATATATCAATGAGGATATGTATCAGATGAAGGATGTGAGGGATGTATCAATGAGGGATGTATCAAATGAGGGATGTATCAATGAGGGATGTATCAAATGAGGGATGTATCAATGAGGGATGTATCAATGAGGGATGTATCGATGAGGGATGTATCAAATGAGGGATGTATCAAATGAGGGATGTACCAATGAGGGATGTATCAATGAGGGATGTATCACTGAAGGACATATTATTGAGGGATGTATCGATGAGGGATGTATCAAATGAGGGATGTATCAATAAGGGATGTATCAATGAGGGGATGTTTCAAATGAGGGATGTATCAATGAGGGATGTATCAATGAGGGATGTATCAATGAGGGATGTATCAAATGAGGGATGTATCAATGAGGGATGTATCAAATGAGGGATGTATCAATGAGGGATGTATCAATGAGGGATGTATCGATGAGGGATGTATCAAATGAGGGATGTATCAAATGAGGGATGTACCAATGAGGGATGTATCAATGAGGGATGTATCACTGAAGGACATATTATTGAGGGATGTATCGATGAGGGATGTATCAAATGAGGGATGTATCAATAAGGGATGTATCAATGAGGGGATGTTTCAAATGAGGGATGTATCAATGAGGGATGTATCAATGAGGGATGTATCAATGAGGGATGTATCAAATGAGGGATGTATCAATGAGGGATGTATCAAATGAGGGATGTATCAATGAGGGATGTATCAATGAGGGATGTATCGATGAGGGATGTATCAAATGAGGGATGTATCAAATGAGGGATGTACCAATGAGGGATGTATCAATGAGGGATGTATCACTGAAGGACATATTATTGAGGGATGTATCGATGAGGGATGTATCAAATGAGGGATGTATCAATAAGGGATGTTTCAAAGAGGGGATGTTTCAAATGAGGGATGTATCAATGAGGGATGTATCAAATGAGGGATGTATCAAATGAGGGATGTATCAAATGAGGGATGTATCAATGAGGGATGTATCAATGAGGGATGTATCGATGAGGGATGTATCAAATGAGGGATGTATCAATGAGGGATGAATCAATGAGGGATGTATCAAATGAGGGATGTATCAATGAGGGATGTATCAAATGAGGGATGTATCAATAAGGGATGTATCAATGAGGGGATGTTTCAAATGAGGGATGTATCCGATAAAGGATGTATGAAATGAGGGATGTATCAAGGAGGGATATATCCATGAGAGATATATCAAACGAAAGATGTATCAAATAAAGGATTTCTCTATGACGGATGTATCAAATGAGGGATATGCCAAAGGAGGGATGTATCAAATGAGGGATGTGTCAAATGAAGGATGTTTGAATGGTGGATGTATCAAATGAGGGATATATCAAAGGAGGGATGTTTCAAATAAAGGATGTGTTGTTTCAAATGAGGGATGCATCAAGGAGGGATATATCAATGAGGGGATTATCAAATGAAGGATGTATCAAATGAGGGATGTATCAAGGGATGTATCAAACAAGGGATGTATCAATGAGGGATTTATCAAATGAGGGATGTATCAAATGAGAGATGTATCAATGGGGGAATGTGTCAAATGAGGGATATATCAATGAGGGGATGTATCAATGAGGGATGTATCAAATGAGGGATGTATCAAATGAAGGATGTATCAATAAGGGATGTATCAATGAGGGATTTATCAAATGAGGGGTGTATCAAATGAGAGATGTATCAATGGGGGAATGTGTCAAATGAGGGGATGTATCAATGAGGGATGTATCAAATGAGGGATGTATCAAACGAAGGATGTATCAATGAGGGGATGTATCAAATGAGGGATATATCAATGAGGGGATGTATCAAATGAGG
>JAVTVY010036064.1:0-15759 GCA_036873755.1 Hanleya hanleyi | reverse complement strand
TATCCGAATTGCCAATAACTGCAGTTCCTGCATCTATTTACTGCTCAAACGTTCGTTAATTTGAACCATGAATGCTTGACCATATATGTCACTCCATTCACGAATGAAAGCGTGCGATATATCAGTGAACAAATAGGATCTATGATGCTAGGTTTCACAACCCGTGCACAGGGGCCGCTTGAACGTTCTTCCACAAGAATCCGTACCGTATTCAGCTATGCCGACTGTTCAGAAAGTGAAGTGCTTCTTCCAAGTTCCGCTATGAAAATATGTCTCAAATCAGTAGGGCCTATTTGTCCACAAAAATAATTCCAAACTCATTTCCCGTGACATTACACTCCCCAAAACTCCAGTAAATATCGAATAGTAACGTGTTCTAAGCGGACAAATCTATTGTCTGGCCTGTATGCTCGTTTCTCGGCCAAGTTGTCCATGGTGCTGGCAGGGCATGTTGACAATATCGTCTTATCACTTGGTATGCTCTGTCCAAATGATTCCAAAGACTTTTGCAGGAATATACTCTCATCTCACACTTGGGTTGTCATTTCATTTGAACGCCGTTGAGATCCAGTGTTCATATTTGTCTGTAATATCAGCGAACAAATACTGGTCTGTCACAGTCTGTACAGCCAGTGATCACAATGGTCGGTTTATTTGTCACTCTTGTCGTCAAAGTTTTACTCAAACAGAATAAAAGGAGTCCGTTACAATGTCTGTCAATGTCAATGCAGACAAAAAGAATACAAACTGCTAAAGACAGAAGTATATCCACAACAGAAGTATATCCACAGAAAATCATAACCAGCTCTTGGGGATGGGTTGAAGTGTGTGTGGAATGGGAGGGTGGGGGTGGGGCAGGGGGGGTACAGAAGTGTTGTCACTAACTTGTGTATTTCACAAAGTCAAATATTTCAGAAACAATTAAAGCATATATAACACTGACCATTCCTTTCATGGATGATTAACTGCCAATCAGTGATCCCCGGAAGTTGACTTCTTTCCTTCATCTTCTATACACATATATGAATGTACAAAGCTGGTTCCCTGCCGATCATCCATGCGAAACCACTTGCTGTTGTTGGTCACTAGTCGATCGGCTCACGTGTGTCATCTTCTGTATCCGTCAGAGTGCGAATGACAAAGTTGAGTTGATAGATATCGTCGTTGGTGACAGCTTTCCAAGTTGGCAATTCCTCTTCTGAATGAGAGTAACAAAATAATAAAAAAAAAACCAGGTAATTATTAAAAAACTTATTACAAAAATACATCGTGTTTTAACTGAAGACAAATTCTTCATTTTATAGCGGAATTTTAAAACCGATCAGCTTCCGAATTTGACAATCATTTATCAGTTAATAAAGAATGCCATTTTTAAGGTTACTGCATGGTTGTTCATCTCACACAATTTATCTCCCGCATCTAGGCCTTCCAAGTTAGACTGTCAGTGGTTAGCTATGGGCATCGTTATTGTTGAGTTGGTGGTCACTAGTCGATCGGCTCATTCATGTCATCTGTATCCGTCCGTGTGCGGATGCCAAACGTGAGTTGATAGATATTGTTGTTGGGGACAGCCCCATAAATTGGCAATTCCTCTTCCCGCATTAAACAGAATTACTCCATGGTTGTTCATCTCGCACAATTCATCTCCCGCATCTGGTCCTTCCAAGTTAGACGGTCACTGGTTAGCTGATGGGCATCGTTATTGTCGAGTTGTTGGTCACTAGTCGATCGGCTCATGCATGTCATCTTCTGTATCCGTCCGTGTGCGGATGCCAAAGCTGAGTTGACAGATATTGTCGTTGGTGACAGCGTGACAAGTTTGCAATTCATATCCCCGAATGAAATAGAACCAACATGTAAAAATAAAGAAAGTAAATATTATTAAACTTCTTACTAGAATACATCGTATTGACAAGTAACTGGTAAGTTTCATTTTGAAATCTCTTGACTTTAGAACAAACCAAAATTTTCCCAACGTACGGCAAGTTATTTTAGAACGGATTTCTAAAACCAGGAAAGATTGGAATATTGATTTGCATAAATAAGCATCAGAATTTGCAACTAGGTTTACGCACCAGTTTGTTGGATGGTTCAGGTCACTGGTTGTTTGGCGTGTTTGTCGGCAATATGGAGTAATGCGTTCAACTTCCACTGCTGACCACAACGCTATAACTCGTGAAGTAACCGAACAGAGAAAATCTATCAGTCCGTAGTTTTCCACGTGGAAATGCTTAACTAGTTTTTTTTCTGCGCAAATAGAACCATACAAAAAATATTTTTCATTTGGGACCTCTTCAGAAAGGGATACATTTTCACGACTTGGCGAGTTTTTTCATAATCTCTTCTAAAACCCATTATATAACGGAGCTCGATTGAAGCACTTCGCCGTCTGAACAGTCGACATAACTGCTTTCGGCTGGATAGGATAAATAAGATACCTAGCCCGGCTTTTTGTAAGATACGATCGGATTTTGCTGTGCTGTGGATTTGTGATGCTACATATTTTCCGCAGGGTCGAGCATTGTATCTAGGATTGAGTCTTGACTTCTAGGATTGAGTCTTGACTCAATGTCCACGGCTTCTCGTGAAATGACAGCAATGTTTTTCGCTGTCCGGCAGGTCTGGTCATTTTGTTGTTGTTGTCGCTGCAATCTCGAAATTTGCAATACATGTTTGACCAACCTCTATGTCGATGTCGTCGTTCACACAACTATTCAAGTGGATCACTTGGTGAGTTTATTGTTTTGTTAACACCAATGCTGGATCATTGTTGGGTTTTCATCTTATAACTAAAGTGAAAAATCTTAACCTAAACTTAGCTAGGCCCTACCATATATAGGTTTTGAATTCGACTGCCGTCACAAAAATTCTAAGCTAAGCTAATTATCATCCCCTCACCAATCTAAGTGTCGGCTATACCTGTTTCCTATTCCCGTACACTATTCTGAGATCTATTGCTAAAAGCGATGAAAACCCAACGACCCCTTTGGTGCATTATGACCGAATTTGGGAGACCGTTTTGAATTATCTTCTGAAACATTCCTGTAAAGATATGGTGTTAAATCAGGAGAACAGGAGATCACAACAACATCAAGAAGATCGAAGGACATGCAGCTCGCACTAATCGCGGGGGCTAGTGTATCTGGTTATGGCCTTTCAGCTTCAATTGATTGTGACCCAAATGCTGATCTGAACATTGAAAGAGTCTTTCGTAAAACAAGACGAAAATACTTCACAATGGGGTCCTTCTCAATATCCGAATTGCCAATAACTGCAGTTCCTGTATCTATACTGCTGAAACGTTCGTTAATTTGAACCATGAATGCTTGACCACATATGTCACTCCATTCACGAATGAAAGCGTGCGATATATCAGTGAACAAATAAGATCTATGATGCTAGGTTTCACAACCCGTGCACAGGGGCCGCTTGAACGTTCTTCCACAAGAATCCGTACCGTATTCAGTTATGCCGACTATTCAGAAAGTGAAGTGCTTCATCCAAGTTCCGCTATAAAAATATGTCTCAAATCAGTCTCAAATCATTCATTTCCGGTCATGGCTTAGTGGCGAGCAGATGTGTGTGTGGTCTCCTCCGGCAAAATCCATTCTAAATCGGCAGTTATGTTGACCATCCAGTGAAAATAATCCGATTGTGTTCATCATTACGACCAGTGCTACTATTTTCTGCATATTTTTATGGCTGGAAAGAAAGGAAGGAAACGAAAATCTAGGATGGACTCTGAAGAAAAATCGGCTCCAAAATCAACAGAGAAAATGGCCGCATCTTGTCATTTGGAACAATCGAGCTCGGACGTTGATCTTGAAGTTTCTCCCGAGGCTGTTACACTGGCGGATGATTATAAAGTCACGGACCTTGCAGACATTAGTAAGTGTTTTGTCAAATTACACCTCAGTTTCTCACATGAACTCCAGTCTCTTTCGGGTAAGGTGAAAACCGTGCAAAAAAATGTCAATGACATAGAAAAATCAGTTGAAAATATCGACTTGGGGCTGGAAGAAATGCATGAGCACAGCATTCCGGCTATTCGTAAGGAAATAGATGCCGAGAGAAATGAACGACTGAAATTAGATTTGTGGGGGAGAAAGTGGAATCTAATTGTCAAGGGAGTCCCGGGTAATAACCAAGAACGACCGCGAGCAACTGCAGATTTAGTGAAGGCTACATTTATCGACACCCTGAAACTGCCAAAAGAAGATGTTGATAGCTTTCTTTTTCAATCCGTCCATAGACTGAAAGGGGGTCCAGTGGGTAAAAAGAACGTTCATGTTCGCTTTTTGAGATTAGTAGACCGCGATCAAGTTCTTGAAGAAGCCCGTAAATTACCGAGGGGTAACGGTTTTAGTGCTGTTCCTGACCTGCCTCCCCCCCTGGCCCAACTGCGGTATGACTTGTCAAAGAAATTACAGGAGCTGCCGAAGACGGAGGCAGAGAAAAGAAAAATTGTCTACCTAAGGGAAGCCCCCTTCATAGCCCTGGTCAATAAATGAAAGCCTTCATACTTGTCCATTTCTAGATTCTGATAGCCCAACTGTGAATGAGTAGTCAACAACCAATACAGACATCTTTCGTCACATGCTCTGGTTTGCACTGCTAGCAGCTACATAGAAGGGAATGTGTTGATCCGATTTAATGGTCATTCCTGTTTAGTGATTGACGTTACCAAGTTCCAGTAAGTTTGTCTATTCGCGTAATTTATACGTATGCGTAGTCTCTGTGGGATTATCTTGATCGGGAAAACTTCTATGACAATGGGATTCGTCATGTGCTTATAAGCTACCATCGATAATGGTGTCGCCGTGTATGAAGAATTACCGATTTGTTATCTCGACATCGCCGATAACTCTAAGTGTGACTTACATATACAACTGATCTGAGCACATCTATCCTGGAAAACTGTCTCAGTAATGACAATTAGTGACACTGAAGTGGAACCCTTGAGTATTGATATGTAACTTTGATTCCCAATAAGACAACTCCAATAGCATCAATACTTGGGATCTTGTTACATAACCGATCTTTCCTAGTGAGTTAAAATCCATTGCTGTGTCAAAGATCAATGTGCACTATTAATATTTGATCATGTTCACACACCGATCATTCCGAATGTGTTTAACATAATTCCTGTGACCAAGATCTATGTGTACTATTTTTATTTGGGATTTTGTTACACACCGATTATTCTGAGTGAGTTCAAACTAATTGTTGTGTTTAAGATCAGTGTATTTTTTCAGTATTTGGGGTCTTGTTACACACCGGTCATTCTTAATGAGTTCTAAACTAATGCAGTGTCCTAGATCTAGGGGTACTATTAATATTTGGGATCTTGGTACTCATCGATCTCTCCTAATGAGAACAAATCTATTGCTATGTCCAAGATCAATGTGTACCGTCCATATTTCGGCTCTTGTTACACACCGATCATTCTGAATGAGTTCAAAACAATTCTTGATGTGTCCAACATCTACGTGTACTATTTTATCTGGGCTATTGTCACATACCGATCATTCTGAGAAAATTCAAAATAGTGTGTCCAAGATTAGTGTGTTCTATGATGTACTATTTTTACTTATTTTGTCACACACCGATCATTCTGAGAGTTTTCGAATGTAATGCTGTGACCAAGCTCAGTGTGTTCTATCAGCATTTGGATCTTGTTACACACCGATCATTCTGAATGAGTTCAAATTAATACAGTTTTTAGATCTATGTGTACTATCAATATTTGTGATCCTGGTACCCATCGATCTTTCCCAATGAGTATAAATCGATTGCTATGTTCATGATCAACGTGTATCATCAATATTTGTGATTTTGTTATACATTGATCAATCTGAACGAGCACTAAATTATTGCTATGTCCAAGATCAATATTCCGGTTATACACCGATCAGTCTGAACGAACAATAGCAGGGATCTTGTCACAAGCGGATCATTATGAAGGAGTCCAAAACTATTGCTGTGTCCAAGATCAGCGTGTTCTACCAATATGTGGGTTCTTGTTTAGTGTTACATATCGATCATTCTAACGAGTACAAAACTTTTGCTGTGACCAAGATCAATGTGTACTATTTTTATTTGGATAATCCATACATTATGCAATGATAATTATATATGTATATATTATGTATACATAAGAAAATATAGAAATTATACATATTTTTCGATTTAGTGAGACATTATTGAAGTACAGGAGAGTGCCAACACACACCAGCTTAAAGTTTTGAGACTCACATGCTGTTATTTACTTTGAATTATTTCTATTTTTATGTAAGTTTTCCAACTTCCACAGACATTTCCTTTCTAACCGATTACATTTGTTTACATTTTCAAAACGTCTTACCTTATGGCTGAACATATTAACGATGAGGGTGTTCCTCCAAATCTAATGTCTCAGCTACCTTTCTTCTTGACCGAAAATGATGCTCCTAGTGAAACATCTCTACATATTGATTTTGAATATTCATTAGACGCAATTGATGATATGTGTTTCAATCCATTGCAACTTAACAATGATGATGCAGACATTTACGTAACTGAAGACAATCAGTATGAGAAGGTATACTGGAATGATATTAACTCTCATCAATCCAAATATTATATAGAACAATCTTTCACATCTAATATTAGATCAAACGGCATTACCGAAAACCGGTCCCTTTCTGTTATACATTTTAATGCCAGAAGCCTACGTAAACATTATTCAGAAATCCTAGCTTTGTGTTGCAGTTTGAATTTTAATTTTTCTGTTATTGAAATCTCCGAAAGCTGGCTTAATCCCTCGACTGAAAATTTATTTGATATTCCCGGCTATCGGCCTTTTTGTTCCTCCAGATCTAAGAAAAAGGGTGGCGGGTTAATATTATATGTGAAGGATACCATAACAAACTGTACCATTATTGAAGAAGCTTCATATCGTGAGGATGATGGAGAGTATGAATCACTATTTGTTCAACTTGACATGGGAAAGCAATCGTATACAGTTGGTATTATCTACAGACCACCAGGGAAAAATGTAGTAATTTTTAACGATAGCCTAAAATCTCTTTTGGACAAATTAAAACTTGAAAATAAAAAATGCATACTTATGGGTGATTTCAACATTGATTTATTCAATCCTTCATCCTTCTAAACATTTTAGTGAATTACTAAAATCGTATTATTTTTTTCCAAAGATAACAAAGCCGACTAGGGTAAAATCTCGGTCAGCAACTTTAATTGACAATGTTTATCCAAATTTTCATGAGGATAGTTTGTCTGGAATACTACTTACTGACATAACCGATCATTTCCCAGTCTTTCATATAAATAGGGCATTAGACTTCGTATCTCCTGTTTCACATTCTTATACATATAGAATATTTAATGAGGAAAATAAAATAAATTTCGAACAGAAAGTAAAGACCGTAGATTGGAGTGAGGTCACTAATGAATCCGACGATGTTAATAATGCCTTTGAATCATTTTCTAACAAATTCCTTTCTGTATAAATGAATGTTTTCCTATGGTGTCGTCAACTTCTGCAAAAGTATATATTAAGAAGCCATGGATAACTCGATCCATTCTGAACTCAATTCGCGAAAAAAATAGACGCTATAGACTACATAAGAAAGCAAATAAAACCGAAATCACTCGTCAATACAAGCAGTATAGAAACAAATTGAATCATACATTAAAATTAGCCAAGAAATTATATTATGAGAAAAAATTTAATCAGTGCAATAGTGATATCAAAGGCACGTGGAAAATCTTGAACGACCTTATGAACCGCAAGAAGAATACTTCCTTACCAAATACGTTTAAAGTCAATGACCATGATACATCGGATCCCTTAACAATTGCAAATGGATTCAATGATTACTTTAGTACAGTTGCCTCTAAACTTGGAGACAAATTTCCAACATGTTCTCGAAATTTCGAAGATTTTTTGTCAAATGTTTATGAAAATCAATTTAGCTTTGAACCCTGTTCAGTAAAAGATATTACCGATATTGTAAGTAACTTGAAAAATTCAGCCTGCGGAATCTGTTTTCAACATAATAGGTCTCCCATTATGTCATATTATAAATTTGTCCTTTAAATCTGGTGTAGTACCTGATCCTTTAAAGGTAGCTAAAGTGACGCCGTTGTTTAAAAATGGGGAGAAATATTTATTTGAAAATTACAGACCTATTTCAGTTTTGCCTTGTTTCAGTAAAATAGTCGAAAAATTAGTAATAAGTAAGATGTTAGATTTTTTAGAAAATCACAATATAATTTGCTCCAAGCAATATGGTTTTCGGAGGAATCATTCAACATTTTTAGCTGTATTGTCCCTTCATGACAAATTGGTAGCGGCAAGAGAGGCCAAACAATTTTCATTAACTACCTTTCCGGATCTATCAAAAGCGTTCGACACGGTGGATCATGATATCCTCCTGCATAAATTAGCTCATTATGGGTTTCGGAGAAGTTCTAATGACTGGTTTCGAAGCTATTTGTCATCTCGCACTCAGTGCACAAAATATAACGATACCTTGTCCGCCTACAAACCAATATCATGTGGTGTACCACAGGGCTCTATTTTAGGTCCTATTCTTTTTCTGATTTATTTAAACGATTTGTCCTCAGTAAGCAGCATTGTTGAACTAATTCTTTTTGCAGATGATACCTCAGTAATTCTCGCTGATGACGATCCGAAACTCTTGTTTGAGATTATGACGTTGGAACTTAATAAACTATTCGACTGGTTTTCATAAAACAGATTATCCCTGAATATTAAAAAGACTAAATTTATGATAATAAGTCCGTCTAAGAAATGTAAAATGCCAATGCACAATGATTTATCTATTTCCGGAATCTCTATCGAAGAAGTAGACCAATTTAAATTTCTTGGAGTAATTTTTAATAACAAATTAAACTGGCTCTCGCATATTGAGGATATAAGGAACAAGGTTAGCAGGGATATAGGAATAATTCGTCATATTAAGGATAATTTGAATAGAAAAACTCTTTTCATTCTATACTACTCACTGATATATCCATACTTATCATATTGCAATATCGTTTGGGGAAATACTTATCATACCCATCTTCAACCGTTGCAACTGTTACAAAAAAAGGCTATACGTTTAATCACATTTTCGTCAAAATATGACAATACCGCCCCATTATTCCAAAAATTACAAATATTGTCCATAAAACAAATAAACGACTACCAGGTGTTAATTTTTGTTGACAAATTTTCAATCACACAGACCTAATTCCAAACTCTTTTAGATCATATTTTTCAAAATTATCTGCTGTCCACAGGTACCCAACTAGACAGCCTAAATTCAATTTATATCGCGATTTTTACTACTCTGACTTATCCTTTTATAGTACTAAAACAAAGGGTCCTAAAATATGGAACAATTTACCCTCTCAGTTAAAATCTCACGTTTCGCTCTCATTATTCAAATCGAGGATAAAATCGTATTTATTACTGGAACATAATTAGACATCTATTCTGTTTGCCGTCTGTGGAAGTTGGAAATTAAATTTGTATTTTTGTTTTAAACAAAATTGAATTGTCTCACTATGTTAGAGTTTACCCAATATTATCATCTTTGTAAATCTAATTATTATTTTGGGATAAAACAAACCCCTCGGGATTTTCATCCAAGCACTATTATATTTTGTTTACTAAACATTGTTATGCATGGTGAAATAAAAATCAAAATCAAATCAAATCAAATCCGTACCGTATTCAGTTATGCCGACTGTTCAGAAAGTGAAGTGCTTCATCCAAGTTCCGCTATAAAAATATGTCTCAAATCAGTAGGGCCTATTTGTCCACAAAAATAATTCCAAACTCATTTCGCGTGGCATTGCTATCCCCAAAACTCAAGTAAATATCGAATAGTAACGTGTTCTAAGCGGACAAATCTATTGTCTGGCCTGTATGCTCGTTTCTCGGCCAAGTTGTCCATGATGCTGGCAGGACATGTTGACAATATCGTCTTGTCACTTGGTATGCTCTGTCCAAATGATTCCAAAGACTTTTGCAGGAATATACTCTCATCTCACACTTGGGTTGTCATTTCATTTGAACGCCATTGAGATCCAGTGTTCATATTTGTCTGTAATATCAGCGAACAAATACTGGTCTGTCACAGTCTGTACAGCCAGTGATCACAATGGTCGGTTTATTTGTCCCTCTTGTCGTCAAAGTTTTACTGAAACAGAATAAAAGGACTCCGTTACAATGTCTGTCAATGTCAATGCAGACAAAAAGAATACAAACTGCTAAACACAGAAATATATCCACATAAAATCATAACCAGCTCCTGGGGATGGGTTGAAGTGTGTGTGGGATGGGAGGGTGGTGGTGGGGGGGGGGGGTACAGAAGTATTGTCACTAACGTGTGTATTTCACAAAGTCAAATATTTCAGAAACAATTAAAGCATATGTAACACTGACCATTCCTTTCATGGATGATTAACTGCCAATCAGTGATCCCCGGAAGTTGACTTCTTTCTTTCATCTTCTATACACATATATGAATGTACAAAGCTGGTTCCCTGCCGATCATCCATGGGAAACCACTCCAACCATTCTCATATGTGCCATTGTGCTGGTCAATTGTCTATGTACAGGCAACCGTGCGAATGGAGCCTGAATCACGAAGACAGCTAGTCTTGATGCAATATAACATTTGAAACATTTCGTTTATCATGTTTATATCAGATCAATACCGTTTCAAAACCACTTTTTGTACTGGCACACATCCTTGTTGAGCACCATAATAGGTGATATGAGTGAGTGAGTGAATATGCTTTAACGTCGCTTTCAACTATATTTCAGTCATATCACGACGTTGGGTCCTATTCCTTTTCACACCCGGTAACCACACAGGTGGGGTTCTATTCCTTTTTACACCCGAGAACCCCACGGGTGCCTCAGTTAGTCGCTTCTTACGACAATCTTTCTGAGAAGCTGGGGCCTATTCTTACCATGACCTGCGATGTGTACAACGACACCGAAGGTCAATCCCCGTATGGGGCTTATATGGTATCAATATGGAAAACGTTCTGGTAATACACTGCTTAGGCGAGTTGGTATTAATCTGGTGTTCATAGGATAATGCTCTGGAATTGAAACCCCGGGTAAAAGACCTACATTTAGTAATGATCTGCTCCCCCCAAAAATTCAGTCAAATAAGAGTGGGAATTCATCACGCTCAAGTTGCGTGAAATTCACTCAACTATAGTCGCGCGAAATGCACTCAAGTTTGATTGAAATTCACTCAAGTTTGAGTTAATAACTCGCTCAGGTTGAGTGAAGTAAAAAAATTATTGTATACTTACCGATTTCATTCTTCACCTTATTTTATTTTATTTTTTTAATACTATTATTATTATTAATTTTTTCTTCTTTTTTAGTAGTATTTTCTTGGGCTATAAAGTATGATGTCAATTATTTATTTTCTGCATCGTTTTTATGCTGTAAATATCATTGTTCTCTTGTTTTAGTCCACGGCTCCTACACAGCAAAAATAGCGTCAGTACTGTTTCAGTACATTTCTACGAAAGTACTGAAACAGTACTGAAATATAACTGCACTGAAACAGTACTGATATATAACAGTACTGTTTCAGTACTGAAACAGTACTGAGATATTACAGTACTGATTCAGTACTGAAATCGAACAGTACAGTAACAGTACTGAAATATTGCAGTACTGTTTCAGTACTGGTTCAGTACTGAAATTTTTCAGCACTTTATCAGTACTGTAATATTTCAGTACTGTATCAGTACCGTAAAATTTCAGTACTAAAACAGTACTTAAATATTAAAGTACTGTTTCAGTACTGAAATTTTTCAGCACTTTTCCAGTACTGTATTATTTCAGTACTGTAAAATTTCAGTACTGTAACAGTACTGAAATATTACAGTAGTAAAACAGTACTGACAGTGATGAAATAGTTCAATGCTATATCATAGCGTGTTTCCCTTGATTTTTTTCCGAATAGAGTTTGATAGAAACAACTTTGCATCATGGGATATGTTCCAATTTTAGAACATTTGATTGGTCAATTCAAATTTTAAATGGAATCTGTCATATTCATGGTCTGTTTTATGGAAGAAAATTCAACCAATCACAGAGTTTTTGTGAATGTTCATTGGCTCAGAAATCATTCATTTATCATATTTTCTAGTCAAGAATAGCAGCGTGGTTCAGATGGAGTTAATCCCTTCGTTTACAAATGGATAACAAAATAAAATGACATGAGACATTGTGTTGTTGATCTTTGACCTGTCACAGTAACATCATCGCACACTCAGAACTTGAAATTTATGAAAGCTAGGTATGTGTGGGATGACCTTCCATCTTCAGGTGACATGTAAGAACGAATCGAGGCCACTTCCTGATGACCGGATGTAACATTATTGTGCACATGTGCAAGATGTGTACACACAAATCCTACACCTTTCCCCTTGGACAGATTTGAACGGCAATGATCTGATTGGCTAGTGTAAAATGGGTAGTGTACTAGTCTCATCACACTTCACTGTATGAGTCTAAAAGATTCAAGCAGTCCATATCAACTGTTTCATTTTATACCACTTTATTGTATTCACTGTCCACTGAATTTACATGCTGATATTTGCAATATCATACATACATGTAATACAATTCATTTGAATGGATGTGTTAAATAATCTATCGTTAAAAGAGTACGATCCATCACAGTAATACACGACATGGTAGATATATCAACTGATAATAGAAAGAGAACCAAGTACAACTGATACTAGGAAGAGAACCAAGTACAATGTTTCCAAGATGATTGGAATGATCCGTCCTTGGCAGCCATGATCATGATGAACTGGAGAGCATATATAATTAATGTACTATAACCTGTGATAATTATAGTAATATTTGTTGTGGAGATAAAAATGTCCAAGTTTATCAATGCGCACAAGCGTTTTATATGCACTATAGTCTACAGATATCTCAATTGTCTACCATGATTCTTTCCTGAGCAGAGAGGATTGGTCAGCACTGTTGACGGAGCATGACGACTTTCATGTTCTGATTTCATCACATTGCCTGGTATTACTATCTGAAAGACAAAAGAAATTATGAAACTGTTAAGCTAGTAACACAAGACCAGTTCGGCTTTATTTATGCTACATAAATTGGTTCTTTCAAAAATACTGATGATGAAATGCTGAAAAAAATGAGTCTAGGGGCACAATAAATTAAGCAAAATATTCAGATTTTTTACCACCCCCCTCCCCCAACCTTCCCCTACAACTAAAAATCTAAAGTTTGTTTTAGCCACCCCCTGACCTCCCCTTCTGTACATAACACTTCAATGCCCCCTCATTGGAAGTTTATACTCATGTTAAACATACAATATATTTCCAGTCAACTTCCAAAAAGACTCGGAAACAAATAAATGAAATCCTGCAGGACAATGTATAATATGTCAGAAGTAGTGGGAAATTGAGTATTTTGAACCACAGGTGCAGGCAAGAGGTTTAGATAGGAGGGAGATTTAAAGGAGGAAGAGGCGGGTCAGAGGAGGTCGAGGAACAGAGATCAGATGAGAAGGAGAGAAGGTTAGAGCCAGAGGAGGAGAAGGAAAGGGCAGCATCAGAGGTGTAGGAAAGAGCAGGTTCAGAGGAGGATAGGGTAGGGTCAGACGAGGAGGAAAGGGTAGGGTAAGGCCAAAAGAAATATATGCCTGTTTCTGGTTACCCGACCGAGTCTAAATAAATTGTGCGAGTCTAAAAACAAATTCAGCAAATTCCTACGAAATCATGACCAAGACCCTAGTTTATCACGATAAAAACAACATGAATTCCAGGTGCATGGACCTCTCAGTCCGATTTTTATGTCAAGTAGGATATGGTTTGTGTGATTTATGTACGATACCAAATATAACAAGCTGAGAAGCTAGCAGGTCCTCCGCCAAGTAGCCTGGTTGAGAGCATACAGCACATACGCTTCCAATATCTTCTTAAATATAACTTGGAAAGTTGATATGTGTATGTGGAAAGAGACGTTCATCTAGAACTGTTGAGACAATTTGAGGAGGTTTGGGAAGCAGTAATGGGTAGTGTACGTAACACTGGAATGTAAGTCTGTAGTTGTATATGGATTTGTGGATGGTGAGGTTTATAAATCGGCAACGATTTGGTGTAAGACTCACGAAATATACTTGACAAAATATCTGCTGCAAGTTGTATGGTCAGTCTTTTGTCCAGGATATTACCTTTTCAATGGGAGGTCTTACACCAAAGCCTTGCCTATAAATCGATGAGTGGAATAGATCAAGATATCGCATTCACAACACAGATGGGTACAATATGGGTGAGTGAAATCCAAGATGGTCAATGCCAGCCATCTTGGATTACATACTACCTCAATGAAAATCAATACCAATCGCTGTCTAACTGATGTGAAGCACCGTCTCGAGTTTTGAAGTTGATTGGTCAAATTGTTGTCGAGATATCACGTTCACAAGATCCGAGACAGATGGAATCCAATATCGTCAATGGCAGCCATCTTGGATTATGTACCTCAGTGAAAATCCATACCAATGTCCGTCTAACTGATGTGAAGCACCTTCTCAAGTTTGAAGTCGATTGGTCGATTTGTTCTCAAGATATCGCGTTCACAAGATGTGGGACGGACGTACGGAAGGACGGACGGACGGACGGCTAACATTTCCAAGTCCTCCCACCACTTTGTGGCGGAGGACAATAAACTTCGCATAAAATGTTTTCACGCGAGCTGTGTGCTGGAATTACAGCATGCATGAAAGTGTAGCTTTATCAGTGGCAAGGGAAGATTATGCGAATGCACAAGTGTGATAAAAGGTTATTCACATAGACACAGTGATTGACATATAGGCCAATCCTTATCATTTTTGGGGGGGGGGGGGAAGAAAGCTCGAGGTATGCAAACTGATTCAAAATTGAGCCAGGCTAAAAGTGGGCTCTCCTAATCTTATGTGTTTGTCATTTTCTTCTTTCTCCTTCCGCTTCCGCTCACTTTTTGTTTCCATCGGATGACTTTTAAATGACGTTGTCAATCGACTTCAAATTTATGGTGGACATTGGTCCTGCCTAGGATAAGACACCTATTTTTTTCAGCGGATGTGCGAAACTGGGAACTGGGATTTTATCGACAAATCTTGTTATATTCAAATTTCCCATTTGTTCAATCTTTTTCGTCAGACAGCTTCTGAATGCTTTCGTCAATCAACTTCTCATTTGTGGTTTATATTGCTCTTGTCTAGGGGAAGACAACTATTGTTTTTAACCTCTGTCCAAGACTGGATACTTGTGTTTTATCTACATGTACATTTGTTTATAATATTATATGCAAATCTCCTAAAATGCAAAGTTCCCGTTTGTTCAATCTTTTTCGTCAGACAGTTCCTGAATGCCTTCGTCAATCAACTTTAATTTGTTGTTCCTATTGCTTCTGTCTAGAGGAAGACACCTATTGCTTTTAAGCTCTGTCCGAGACTGGATATTTGTGTTTTATCTACATTTTCTGTTATCTACAAATGTTCTATCTGGACCGTGCATACATGGTGAGTGGCTGTCTCTGTTTGGGTACCAATTCCATATTCTCATTTGCATAAATAGCACATCAGTGATTGGTTCACAGTTATGACTGTCAAAATAGTCTGACGCCATTTGCAACTAAAGTAACTGAACACCCTATGTTTGACCCTAGGGGTCAACTATTTGACC